>CAUYPK010060973.1:0-57027 GCA_963574355.1 Loris lydekkerianus
AATGGTATCTTAAGGTAAGTTTTGAGATTTGTTCCAAATTATCTTTATCTTCACCACAGCGGGACTGCTTGCTTCTTTAAGTTCAAGTTGTTAAGACTGGTGGAAATTGACAATTCAGGACTTTTGTTGTCATTATTACACAAAGTAGAAAATCATCATAATGTTAATACTAGGAGACTGTGCTGTGGACTCTATGTATAAGGATGAGAGAGTTTGCCTATACTTAACTGGTTTATCTGCTCAACTGCGGCGTGCAATTGAATCTCTGATACAGGGAAACAGTTTACCTACTAACAGGGGTATATCATGGCTTTGGGGCAGTGTTTATTTTTGCCTTTTGTTGGAACCCGTCCGGAAGGAGGACTTGTAGTGTACTTAGCAATAATATAGTTACTAGAAATATCTATCATGATATAATTACAGTTCTGTTTCCCTAAAGACAATTTGTGGTGATGCAGCAATATTTCTATATATTCTATTGACAAAAAGCTTTATGAGATAGTCTGGAGGCCAAAACAATGCAGATTTAATTGGTGATACTTACTGACTTTTTTATGGTTTTTGTTAATAGAGATGCAACATATGGATTATTACCAGTGTATCATTTAAATTGTGTCTTTGAATGTTCAGATCAAGATAAATTAGATTGTGGAGTATATAGTTTAGTTGATAAAATATATAGTTTAGGTATAAGAAATACTGTATTTATTACATTAAGGTTTAATTATACTGGCAACTTTATAGCTCTCATTGTTGATGTTGCAATTCTCAATCAAGTAGGATAGATTTGACGTGTGGCCAATTTTTAATGTCAGAAAATACAGATTAAAACAGACGAAGGCAAAGAAAATAGTAGTTTCTTAAATAGTTCAGACATTTTGAAATGCTGGAGTCATATAAGCAATATCATATTCCACTTTACAATTTTCTGTTCTCAAATATGTTTGCATAGCAAATGTGCCTTTTGATATTAGGGAATTAAGCATTTAAACACCTATGTAGATGACAAACTATTTAAATATAGAAAATAAATACTTTAAAAATCTTGTGTTGGGCGGCACCTGTGGCTCAGTGAGTAGGGCGCTGGCCCCATATGCTGAACATGGCGGGTTCAAACCCAGCCCCGGCCAAACGGCAACAAAAAATAGCCGGGGGTTGAGGCAGGCGCCTGTAGTCCCAGCTACTCGGGAGGCTGAGGCAAGAGAATAGCCTAAGCCCAAGAGCTGGAGGTTGCTGTGAGCTGTGACGCCACAGCACTATACCGAGGGTGACAAAGTGGGACTCTCTTAAAAAAAAAAGTTTCATGAAAGTATTTCAAATTGTATATAAAACCAGCACACTGTACCCCATAATTGCATTAATGTACATAGCTATGTTTTAATAAAAAAAAATCTTGTGTAATTGTATTTATATCAGTCAAGCTTGTATACACAACAGCACTGATCTTTGAATATAAAGGAAATTGATGGATGTTGCATCTACTGTCATATGCAAGATACATTTTTATAGTACGAAAGTAAATTTTAAGCTAACGCAATATAATGAGGTCTCTGCCTGAAAGGCAGAAATATGTTAGATTCATATAAAGAGTTTGGGGGAAATATATAAGCATCTTGCTATTTAGAAAGTTATCCAACACAGTTATATATATTTTAGTCTGAATTTTTATTATAAAATTAATATATATTCATTGTGAAAAAAGAAATCAAACAGCATAGAAGTGTGTGTATAGCGCCTTTCTATTCCCCAGAGGATAGTTGTTTTGGTATGGATTTTGGTATATCTTTCAGGTTGGGATTCTTGGGAAGCAGGCAACTCTGAGATGGAGATTAGCGTGCAGAAGGTTTATTAGGAAATGCTTTTAGGATCAATCAGTTGTTTTTGTTGTGCCTTGGTATACTTTTCTTCATGTTTCTTGTTCTCGAGGTCAGTTAAGCTTCCTGCATCTGTTGATTTCACATTTTCATCACATTTAGAAGTATTTTAGTCATTATGTTTTAGCAACAATGGGACTTTTTTTTTTACAGGTATTAGACTATTTAAAACTACCCCACCACTTACTGATGTTATATTCATTTATTTTCAGTATTTTTCCTCTGTAATTAATTTTATATAATTCCTATTGACATTTTTCAATCTCTAATCTGTGGCTATTCCCATCTCGTCTAGATTTTTAACATTAGATATTTTCATGTTTTAGAAGTGTGATTTGGGTCTTTTTATTTATTCTGATTGTGTGCTCACGATGTTCGACTTTTCTCCTTCTTGGTGACATGGGGTAAAAGTTATACTAGATGTTATATCCTTGTCCACTAATTCTATCATCTGTGTCTATTCTGGCTCAATTTTAATTAATTCCTTTTTCTCCTCATTAAGGGTGTTGTTTAACTCCTTCTTTGGATGACTAGTAATTTTTGATGCCAGACATTATGCATTGTAACTTGTTGAACGCTTGATATTTTTTATACTCAAATAAATATTCTTAAACTTTGTACTCATCATGGTTAATTTACTTGGACAAAAATTGTGCTTGGGAGTCCTCCTTTTATACTTTGTTACTTATGTCCAGAACAGCATATTTCTAGGTCTGATTTTGTCCCACTACTGAGGCAAAACCCTTCTGGGTACTCTGTCCGTTTCTTTAAATAATGAGCTTTTCCAAAATTCTCTCTGACTCTATCTCCTCTCTGGTATTCTGTCCTGTGCTCCTAGTCACCTTGGCCTGCTCCAACTTTCAACTCCATCCCCTTAATTCAAGGAGGCCTCCTGGTTTTGTGAGAGTTTCTTCTTGCTCTGTGTGAGGCTGGAACTTTCTTTCAGTAGTAAGCTGAAGCAATTGTAGGGATCATTTCATTTGTTTCCCGTCTCTCAAGGATCACTGTCATTCAATGTCTGATGCCCAATGCCTTGAAAATCATTGCATTATATATTATATAAATATATTATATTTTATATATATTTTATATATATTTCATTATATTATATATATATTTCATTATATTATATATATAATATATTATATATATTTCATTATATATAATATATATTTCATATTATATATATTTATATATTATTATATATTATATATATATTTCATTAAATATATATTTCATTAATTATATTATATATATATTTCATTAAATTCTTATTATATTATATTTATATATATATTTCATTAAATTCTTTTAGGAAGGCTACATCTTATCTTTTTTACTCCAACATGGCAAGAAGCAGAATTCCAAACCAAGTGATTTTGATGTCATTTGATCTTCTAATGCACTACTGTTACATAATCTTGAAAATACATAGTTTTAAATATCAAGAGAATTTCTAATAGCCCTCATTTCTTGATAGTGTGGTTTAATTGAAATTGATGAACATGTTATCAAAATTTTTCCCTTAATTAAAAATTTTTAGAAGACTTTTATTTAGTCTATTTCCCAGTCTTTACGTAAAATTAGAAAAAGGAGTCTAGATGTTCAGGAAATAGTTCTTTCAGCTAAGGAACTATAAATTACATCACAAATCCTGTAAACAGTTAAGATACTGCTCTCTTGGTAAAAGTAGGTTCAAAATCCTGCACATGAGCATATACACCCACGTGCACGTGTACCTATGTAAAATGCCTAAAGTTATCTTTCCATTCTGGATAAATTTCTGAAAAAGCATCTAATAAAATACTGTAAGACACCCACATTTTTAATGCAAATGCAAGGTTTGGTTATTTCAGCTACCTTGGCCATTATCATTATTGATTGACTAATAATGAATATGAGAGGAGTTTAGGTATTTGCTATGAAATTATTTTTGAAAAAAGAACATAGATGGTATCTGTCAGCAACAGATAGATTTATTGGCATGAACAAATAATAATTACTCAAAGGAAAATCAAGCATCTCATATGCTAAACAAATATATACAGAGATATATTGGGATTTGAACCTTCATATGTATAATTTTTCAGTAAAATCATTTTTAGATATAACATGCAACAAAACATATGTGTATGTTGTAAGCTTGTCCATATATATTTTCATCAAACTGTGGTCTATTTAGTATTTTCACTTTAAAAAAAGAGAAATTTTCACTCTAATTGAGGCTTGGTACTGTCATTCAAAGTCAACTGCCTGGAAATACCAGAAAGATGGTCTGGTTCCATGAAAGTCAATTACTTTGTTTCTGTGTTGCAAGTGAACAGTAAAATTAAGTATATAAATTAATAGTCTTTCTAGATATTCCCAAGCGAAATGCCCCGCCACCATAAGGGACCACTTCGAAAATACCACTTTTTTAATCAATAAAATATCAACCATGTTATGCATGACTAAAACTTGATATGTTAGTAAATTCGTTCAATTGTCTCCTCATTTCTGAGTGCAATCATTAAACAAGCAGTAACTGGGTACATAAACAAGGTTTTATATCCACCAAAGTATTGACAAGCCACATTAAGCATTAATAGAAGTTTAGAAAAATAGGTAAGACATTAGATGCTGTATTCAGAAAGCTTAGGTTCAAATCTCAGCTCCTTTAGCTTAAAAGCTACAGAATTTCATGAAAAAGCATCTTTACTTTTGTGCAAGTCTCTGCTCTCTTTTCCCTAAAATGGAAATTTAAATGAGAATTATATAAAACAACTTAGAATAGCATTTTCCACAAAATAGTTACTCATGAAAGGTAAGGCCTTATTATAACTAATCACTCTTCATAAGCATTTGGCCCATATCTATAAAAACTAAAATTTCTTTACCCAATTATTGTCTTTAAACATCTGAAATTCTGAATGACCAACCTGGAAATTTCATTAAACCTTATGTAATATCATATCTTCTCAAAGCATCACTTTTGGATTAGGAATTGAGAAAATTTACAATTTGACCGAACACGTCTGCTGGTGATAGCTGGCACTTCTGCCTACTTATTTTTTTAACTAACAATAAGAAATGTTAATGGAAGATTTCAAAAGTAAATCTGACCGCTTGGAAAGAAATCTGTACAAATAACATTAAGTCATATGGTGACAGAGTGAATTTATTTGCCATCAAGTACTTAAAGTGAAACAGGAAAGTAGAAATAGTGAAGTGCTGTAATGTTTAGACCTAGTGTGTTGTTCTAGGCTAGAGAGAATTGTTTCAAAGCCTGAGCTGTTATTGAATGGGGTTGAAAATTTTTGCAATTGCTAAGAGAAACACTAAAAAATCACCATTAGATAGGGCAGTGCCTGTGGCTCAGTGGGTAGGGCACTGGCCCCATATACCAAGGGTGGTGGGTTCGAACCCGGCCCTGACCAAACTGCAACAAAAAATAGCCATGCTTTGTGGCAAGTGCGTATAGTCCCAGCTACTAGGGAGACTGAGGCAAGAGAATTGCCTAAGCCCAAGAGCTAGAGGTTGCTGTGAGCTATGACACCACAGCGCTCTACCGAGGGTGAAAAAATGAGAGTCTGTCTCTAAAAAAATAAATAAATAAATAAATAAATCACCATTAGATTAAGTACTTAAAGGAGCTGAATATTCTTCTAATTAATGGAAATGGAGCCTGTTTTTATGGGATAATGCTGCTGACTGAACCATATTAAAAATTAACAGTACTTTGTAAAGAATGTTGTCATGAGCAAACATGAGGCCCTGAAATCTTAAGAAATTCCATTTAAAGTCAACCTTAAGAAATAAACAGTAGTGGGGTTATTTAGATATATCTCTTTTAGGCTTTAAATCAGCAAATGTTAAGCAAACATAGGGAGTGAAACAGCAGTCTGTTATTTTGACATGAATTAACTGCTGTTTCTGAGCTAAATATAGTCTTGTTAATGTTAATTAGTTTTCTGGTAGATCTTGCAGCGTTATTGTGTTTCACTGCTCCATAACTTATATGGTTGATGTGCAATATATTTATATATGTTTCTGTAAATAAATTCAATCAGCAACTGCTTATTTTGTGAAATGGTAATAAATCTTAACTTCACTGTGATTGAGGATACTAACATCAACATGGATTACACATGTTCGTATGATCCTGCCATCCAATATTTAAAAAAAAAAAAAACAAAAAAAACCTTCTAATTTATGGCTCGGCACCCATTGCACAGTGGTTACAGCGCTGGCCACATGCACCAAGGCTGGCAGGTTCAAACCCAGCCTGGGCCAGCTGAACAACAATGACAACTGCAACAACAACAACAAAAATTGCCAGGCATTGTGGCAGGCACCTGTACTCCCAGCTACTTGGGAGGCTGAGGCAAGAGACTCGCTTAAGCCCAAGAGTTTGAGGTTGCTGTGAGCTGTGATGCCACAGCACTCTACCCAGGGCCACATAGTGAGACTCTTGTCTCAAAAAAAAAAATGAAAACCTTCTAATTTAGGGTCATGTTCTAGTCAAGCAAAATGCACTCACTTTTCTCAAATTTGAAATGTGCACGAAGAATAGAAATTTACATATAAACTGTATGGTTGAAGCATGAGGATCCTTTGTAATTTTGCAGACAGGGGACAAAAGGAAGAGAAAGAGAGCATTGGTGCTTGGAAGTTGAAGACAAAAGGCAAAACGAAAGAAAAGAAATGTGTTAATGACAAGTTAAGCTGCTCTTTAGCTGTGCTTTACCTTGAATATAGATGCATGAAGAAAATTCCAAAGTACGTTGTAAAGGACCCAATCCTGGAGGGTTTACATTTACAGAGCACAGTAGAGTTGTGATGACTCCTGCCCCAAAGTTGGAGACAAGTGAGTCCGTAAACAGGCTCTCTTACTCTTAATGCAAATGCTCAGGTTTTTCATTCTTCTCATTCTGCTCTGTGTTTGCAGCCCAGAAAGCTCTTATGCATCAGAGGCTTCCTCTGAAAGGTCACTGGCTTGTATGAAAATGATGAGCCCTGAATAGATGTGCATAGGTCCCTGGCAGTACCTGCTATGCAGAATGAGTTTTTTGTCTTTGTATTAGGATTCACCTTAATACCTCATTGGTAAACTACTCACTCAAAGAACTCCATGGGAGATAACTGACTTCATATTAATAGAGATTGAATCAAACTGAATCTAGGAAAAGGCGTATGATGTAAAAGTACAAACCAGTTACAAGTGTATCTTTTCTAAAGGCAGGTTTTTCTTATTAAACACAAACACATAGATCATGTATACATTAATCCATTTATGGGGTACAATGAGCTGATTTCATATAGAATCAGGAGCATTTACATCACACTGGCCAATGTATACCTCGACTCATTTACTTAATTATTGTGCTAAGGCACTTATAGGCAGTTTTTACAGTGCTGATTTCACCAGCTGGCTAGTAAGTTTGACCGCTTCTTAACAGCCCCACTGCTGAAATTCAAATGCTGATAGAAACTTTGATGGAAAAATCACTTGAGTAAATATTTCTACCATCTGTTGTCCTTCACTGGGACCCTAATGTTAAGAATAATTCATACCATTGCTTGCCCTTTATATTTCCCCAGAAGCAATAAAATTTCATAAGATTTTGTTTTGTGGTCACAAAGCTCTCCCGGTTTCTATAACTAGAGGACATACACTAACCTAAGGGAATCAGCAGGAAAATTTACTGCTAAGAGAATTTGTCTCTAGTTACTTGCTTTGGGGTTATAGCAACATATAAGTGCAGGAATACATTTTAAAATGAGCTTTTCAATATTATTAGCAGATAGTGGCATGAGGGTTCCGTCTCTTAATACAGTTGAACAGTCGGGTACTTCATTCTTACGTAAATATTGTTAACATTTTATTGCTGCTTAGAAGCCCCTGTACAATTCTTGGCTCCCATACATCTTTTCAGAAGTAGTAAATAACAGATTTATTGGGAGTTTGGCCCAGTGCAGAGATTCAGAGAGGGGCTGTAAATCCTTGCCCATCAAATGTATCTTTCAGAAATAAATATATTAAAATAATTGGATAATTTCAATGGCTACTTTTTATAGTTCTATTGTCCAGCATGGCGTGTTGAAGAAGTTGACAGATTGTTATACATTATCGGAAAGAAGCAAGAGCAAAAACTATAACTTATTGTAATAACCATAGCAGTAAAGAATTGCTTAAGATGCATGAAAAATGGGTCGTCCCTAAGGGATCCCCATTCTTAGAGCATGAAATTGTCAAGAGAGTAAGAGTCCACAAAAACAGGGAAGCATGCTAATTGCAGATCCCAAATTGGTAAAAAAAAAAAGAAAGAAAAGAAACTGCTCATATCAACATCAAAGCAATGAGCAACAGAAGTTGTTATTTAGTGAAATAGAAGATCACTATCAATATTTATTTTCATAAAATAGCAATACTTGGCAAGGAGCATGTTCTAGCCACACCAATCTTATTGTTATTTTCATCTCAGCTACCTCCTACTACTCTTTCTAATCCTTGTTTCTATCTTTAAACATGCTCTTCGCTTTGCCTGAGGGTTTAACACTATTGTTAGTTCCTATATTCCAGGAACCAAACTCCTCAGTATTTTTGTACACTGCTCTTTATACATACGTATACACGCATGCTCTAATTTTATCTTCCCAGGCATGCCTTTTCTAATTTCCTCATCTTCAAGAGAACACACATACGCACACACAAACACATGCATATATGATTGATGATTTCTCTCCAAATTATTCAGTTTTACTTTCTTCATAACACAGTCAATTACTGTCATTGTAATATGTGTTTTTATATTATTTCTATTTTCCAGTAGCATGGATACCTCTTGAGGAGCTTGTCTTTCTTGTTAAATATACCTCTGTGTATAGAACAATTTTCTTCATGTATTGAACATATAATACTCATTAAAATGAATAAATTAAAGAATTTTAATTTTGTTGTATAATTACCTGAGGTAAATTATCCCCGAATTTGTCCTTCTTGGCATTCTTAGCCCATCTGATAGCCAAATCATTCTCTATTACGTCAATCTGCCTTCACTTCTTCTATTTTTTGATAAGCAACGATATGGGAAAAGAAAAAGGAAGAAAAAAAACAATATGGCGGCATGATTCTCTTACCATTCTCTGTGCATATGTTAAATACCAGAATCTATATGGAGCATGAGCCTACTGTGTGCAAGGCAGACATTGCTTATTGCTAGCAATACAGGGTGCTGAAGAATCTCTGCTATAGTTTGGTTTATTTGACCCCTCCAAAATGTCATGTTGAAACTTGGTCCCTAATATTAGAGGTATGGCTTAATGGGTGGTGTCTGGTTCATAAAGGCAGATGCCTTCTGAATGACTTGGTATTATCCTCATAGCCCCATAGTAATGAGTGAGTTCTCTCCCTGCTAGTTGTTAAAAAGAGCCCAGTGCCTCCTCTCACCCTGGCTTACTCTCTGGCCATGAGATCTCTGCATATGCCGACTTCCCTTTGCCTGCTGCCATAAGTAGAAGTAGACTGAGGCCCTCAGCAGAAGCAAATGTTGACACCATGCTTCTTGTACAACTTACAAAACTATAAGCCCAGTAAACCTATTTTCTTTATAAACTGCCCTGTCTTGGGTATTCCTTTATACAACATAAATGGAT
Source organism: Loris lydekkerianus (assembly GCA_963574355.1). Taxonomy (NCBI): domain Eukaryota; kingdom Metazoa; phylum Chordata; class Mammalia; order Primates; family Lorisidae; genus Loris; species Loris lydekkerianus. Next base: position 9,510 of record CAUYPK010060973.1, read on the forward strand.
TAGGACAATCACATTTCTCTTAATGAGATCATATCTTCATAACTTTAATATATTAAAGCAGAGATAGAAGTACTGGGAAGTGTGTAAACTGTAGGAAAGTCTGACCCTATCCTGGGACAAATGACGTGGGGTTTTTATAGCTATTTTTTGTGTCCCCTTATCCTCCTTTATACTCTTCCATCATACCTGTGGGATTTTCAGTCTCACTGGGAAAAATAGGATTTTGAGAACCAATAAAAAGCAATATTGTGAAAGGAAGAATAAGGAAACTGCTACCTATGAACAAGTCACACAATGAGAGCGAGAAGATATTCTGACAAGTTGTAAATTTTGAACGATAAAATTGACAAATGATAGTACAAGGGGCCTATTTGCAGATGAGTTGATTCCAGATGAACTATTCATCATGTTGAAAAGCAAGTATGTAGTCATAATTCTGGTAAATCTTCCCACCAAATTATAGATATAAACCAGAAACTGAGATTGTTTGCAAAAATCAGAGTAAACAAATTTTAAAATTCATATATTTTTTGTGAGGCTATAATTGGCAGAACATTGATGAAAATGAATTTATATTAAGGCATTCTGATCAAAACTAATAAAAAAGAGAAGATTTAAAGACATGTGTATCAGAAAAAGAATAGATACATCTAATATGAATGCATATGTACATGATGACATTTTTTCCCCCTAAGGTTTTATGAGTTCACTATTCCTTTCTACTCGTCAATAGGTAACTTTAGTTCATAACTTTATATTTCCTCAAATTTTAATTATTTCTTGTTCTAGGGTTAGCCTTTCACTTTATTTAAATTCATATTGAGGAATATTTCAAAGAAATGAAAGTAACAAACTTGCACATCAACATCAAATCTAAGATTTTGTGTGGTATATTCAGCTGGTTATTATTATGAGTAAATATTTCATCTATAACATCCCCCTGAAAACTTGCAATGAAATGAGTTCTAATACAATATATAGGACACTTAATATTGTTGATCCTATGAATATCAAAATATTTAAAAAATCAAGCTTATGAAGTCAAATACTGCCAGTTACTTGTTTTTATAAATAAAGTTTTATTGGAACCCAGCCACATCTATTTATTAACATATTGTCTATTGCTATGTCATTGTTACAAAGACAGGGGTTAAGTATGCCATGAGACCATATGATATGCAAAGCCTAAAGTATTACACACGTTTTTTACAGAAAAGTTTAACTCCTGCTTTAGAAGATAGAGTAATAAACAGTTACAATAAAGATGCAAGTGCCCTTTTTACTCTCTTTTTAATCATTCTTTGTTACTTGATGCAACAGAGAAATGGTCTTGATACATGCTCATAAAAAAATTGAAAGTCACAGTAGCAAAAAACAAATATGTAGGAAATCAAAATGGACCTTCTATGTAAGTCATTTTTTTTTTAATTCCATGCAGTAATAGAGGAGTTTGATTAAAAATGTTTTAATTGTCAAATCACTTACGTAGTATGTAGTGAACTTATTCATTATGAAAAGTGCATAGCAACTATTCTTTCAACTGACAGTACTGCAAGTTCTCCTTGGGGACATGGTATTTGTGGGACAATAAATCAAGTATTCTGTCCAAGAGAGTTTGTAGGTTTATTCAGCCAGAAACTTTCTCCTACCATCCCTGTTGTCCTAAGCATAGATCCTAAACTAAACTGATTATATTTTTTCTGGAGGCTTTTCTTATTTTTACTAATAAATTTTATTTATACTTACTGACATAACATATGTACATATTTATAGGACACTTTGTGATATTTCTATACATACATAATATTGTATAATGATCAAATCAGGGTAATTGGTATATCTATTGCCTCAAATGCTTATTTCTTTGTATTGAGAACATTTAATTTTGAGGTGAGCAATAATGATGAGGTTTATCCACTCTAATGGGAATGTCTAATCAAAACAAACAAAATACTCCTGCTATTGGGACTTGCTGATGTCCCATTTCAAATCTAAGTATTTGCTTCTTTCTTCAATCCTGTAAGTGTCTCTGTTTCCTCATCATGAATTCCTTTATTGGCTGGGACAGTTTTCGTTTCTTATAAATGAATATCTCTAATGGATACATAGTCATGGTCAACTGAGAAACTCCTTTTCTAGCCTCATCCCTTTTGTTAAGAAGGTTGAGTCCCCTTGAAGAGCCTGCAGAACATCACCATTTGCATGTAATGAACAGTTCATAATACTTTGAGATTGATGTGCAATTTCTATTTGACAAGAGAAAAACAATTAGGATCAACTGTGGTCATATATCTCTGAATACCAATGTTGTTTTCACACTTTAAGTGTTGTTGGATCATTATATGAGATTCATAATTTTGTCCTGTTGTACCCACTTTTGCATTACCATTCAGTCTTAATTTATTATACACTATTAAAAGTTTTTAGGTAATTTGTTCTTATTGCTACTCAGACATTAAAACGTCTGCAGGCTGTGAAAATGAATAAATTTAATGTGCCAGCATAGTTCTCCAAATCCTGGCTTTACAACTAATAGTGCTGGCTTATGTTGCATTGTAAATCCTAGTTAACATATGAATTTATTTGAAAATCCAATTTGACTGCTAATTTTAAATAATATGTATTTCAAACATTTTATCCTTGAATTTCTATTTGTTTTTTATAATATATGACTATTGTGTGTATTTATGAAAGGACAATAGATGTTCTTTTAAACGTTAATGGGTGACTGAAATATCCTTAATTTTAAACAAGTCAATTGTTAAAAAATAATAAAATGTGCAGCATGGTTTAATGGAGGATTATGTAAGTTTGTTTAAGATGTATGCAATAATGAACAAGGTCATTCAATTCCTAGTTCATAGGAATTTTCAAATTTAATTCCATAAACAGCACTATACTTAGAAGAGTGTATAGGGCAATACAACCAGTACATACCACCCAAGATAAATTCACTGAAAAGAGGCCAAACTTTGAAATGCTTCATAATTTCCTTGGGGCATCATAGCAAACAGAAAGTTTGTTAATATCATTGTGATGATCAGAAGAAAGAAGTATGTGACTGTCAATTGGTTTTGTGCTACTCCAACAAAATACCTAAAACTGGGTTGTTTGTAATTAACAGAAATTTATTGGCTCCCATTTCTGGAGGCTGGGAAGTACAGTAGCCAGGTGACAGTATCTGGTGAGGGCTGTCTGGTTGTGTCATCACATGAGGAAAGATGAGAGAAAGCACAAGAGGCTTGAACTCACATTTTATGACAACCCTAATTCCACCCATGAGGGTAGGGCCCTTGTGACCTAATTACTTTTTAAAGGTCTCACCTTTTAATACTGTTACAGTGGCAGTTAAATTTCAACATGAGTTTTGGATGGTACAAACATTCAAGCCATAGAAATGATACTAACTACTACCACAAGGCACAAGGGTTAGGAGCTTAGGCCAGTTGTTGCACTGATCTGCCCATAACATTACTGTGTTAGTAGTATGATTTCTTCTCATGATTTAATAAAAAAAAAAAAATAGGTATAATAGAGGTAGTACATCAAGTGAGTTGGAGAAAGGACAAAGCACGAACAGACTGAACAATAGGGAAATGAGTTAGAGAAGTACAAATCCAGGAAAACAGAACAACTGAAAAGGGATGGTGTCAGAGAAAATTGTGGTGTGATAAGAACATGATGAGGAGTGATCTTGGTGAGATTATGAATGCATGCAAAAAAATAGCATAGCAAGTAATGTTGGGGGCATCATTTCTGTTTATGATGATTTTGTTTTGGTTTACTTTATTTTTAAAGTTTATGTGTATCACTACCAGCATTTGGTTTTTTGTGAAACAAAATAGAAAATATTAGGACTCATCATACTTACGACATTTTATAGAATTTTTGCTTGAGTTGTGTATAGGTGTGTATGGTGTGTGCGTTGGGTTATTTCTGATTGAGTGTCACGAGGTCATAATATGGTGAGTATAAAGAAGAATTTAGTTGTAATACAATTAAGAAGCCAGTTCAGAAAATGGATAACTTGAGAAGGTAGTATCAAATCAATGTTCAAAAAAAAAAAAGTACAGAAAGATATAAACTTGATTTCATTGTGGTAGTTTTAAAGTTGGTTTAGCACCTCGTGTTTGCATGCTGTTTTAAAAATTACCAGGAACGTTACATCATGTGATTTTTTTTCTTGATGCTTTTTTTTTTTTTTTGGCCGGAACTGGGTTTGAACCCACCACCTCCAACATATGGGGCCAGTGCCCTACTCCTTTGAGCCACAGGCGCCACCTCTCCATCATGTGATTTTTTAAAAAATCCCAGAGTGACAAGTAGAAAAAGTATCCTTATAACACCTATAAAATCTCAGAAAGGTCAAATGCCTTTTCCAAAATCACAAAGCTAATAAATGAAGCCTCTGAGATTCAAACCCCTTGTGGCTTACTGACCATAAGCTGAAAGTTGGAAATGTTGAGCAAAAAAAATTAAATCACAGCTCTTCCTAATAGGTATTGAGGGAACTAATAAAGAGAATAATACTTACCACTCTCTTTAGGACAAGGCATTCCTAAGAAGCCTTAAGTATTATAATACATGATAAAAATGAACTTCTTTCATCCATAAATGTGGTACTTAGTGATGAGTATAACCCTGATCAAAACTATCAGGTTGATCAAAATGAAACATATGTATTTCTATGGCTATAATTTGCTGCAGAGTATTTTAAAATCAGGGCATTTCAAGGAGTTATTGTTATTATTGGAGATGAGGTTAGTATTGTTGATATCAGCGGTCATAACGTAGTAAGACACTATAATCCAAGAGTCACCTTCAGTTTTATTGTCATCCTCTTATTAATCTCCTGTTGCAATGTAGGTTTGCTGGATTTGGGGGATCCTAAGATATGGGTTACTGAGGGAACAGAAGATGCACAGCCCCCTCTTTTACTTCTCTCTGGGAGAGTAGAACTTAACTAGAGGATGTAATATATGGAGGACATGGGCATTTTTGAATGTGGGTAGCAAGGTCTGTTGTTCTCTAAAAATACCTCTTGATTCCCAGAGGGCAGATGACCTTTGAAGGTCACAGCCAAAGATTTAATAGTTGCATTCCTTTCAGAGTATACTCGAGAAACCTCCATGGGACATGGTTCCCTATAGGGCAAAGCTGTTTTCCCTTAACATCGTTGTTCTGTGGATATCAGCATTCCTTGTCTCATTCAACATGATTTTGTTGAGTTTCAAGACAGTGAGTCAGACCAAAAGTTTCAACATGAAGCAAAACAATGCTTCCTGTGCAGTGCACCTGCAGCAGTCAAGGGAGGCAGGTGCCTGCTTCTCAGAGAGGTAATAAGGACTCAGTCACGTTTCCAGCCCTGAAGAAAGTCAGTCTACTGCAGGCAGAGATAACTACAGAAACCAAATATTTCTCTAATTCTGTAATAACTGTCTTTACCACTATGTTAAATAAATGAGAATAAAGAAGAAGGTATGAGGACCTCAGTCTAGGAAAGCCAAAAAGTCTTCACCATAATCAGGCAAGTTCGCCAGACAAAGTGGAATGAGTGTATTTGACTGTGATACTTATGTGTTCAAAGGCCAGGTGACTGGCCTCAAGAATGTAGGCGGTTAGGAGAATTGAAAACAGCTTTAAGTGACAATAACATTGGAAGCTCATGGCAGGTAGAAGGTGATAAGGTGGACTGCACAGGTAAATTGAGAATACTTTGTGAAAGACATTATACAATACACAGACAAGTCTGTGTTTTCGCCTATAAATAATGATCAGAGCGCTTAAAAGTGCTTAAGCAGGTGGCACCCGTAGTTTAGTGGGTAGGGCGCCAGCCACATACACCCAGGCTGGCAAGTTCGAATCTGATCCAGGCCAGCTAAACAACAATGACAGTTGCAGTAAAAAAAAAATAGCCAGGGGCAGCACCTGTGGCTCAAAGGAGTAGGGTGCCAGCCCCCTATGCCAGAGGTGGCCGGTTCAAGCCCAGCCCCAGCCAAAAACTGCAAAAAAAGAAAAAATAAATAAATAAAAAATAAAAATAGCCAGGCTTTGTGGTAGGTACCTGTAGTCCTAGCTATGTGGGAGGCTGAGGCTAGAGAATCACTGAAGCCCAAGAGTTTGAGGTTGCTGTGAGCTGTGCCGCCACAGCACTCTACCAAGGGTGACATAGTGAGACTCTGTCTCAAAAAAATAATATGAAAAGGAAAAAAAAAAGTGCTTAAGCAGAAAAAAGTGTGGGGACAAGATTTGGACGTCTGAAAATAAGTTGTCGTTTGTTGTATGGCTTCTAAAAGGTTTTTACATTATAATTTTGTTTAGAACTTTTAAAGGCAAATTATACTGTAGCATACTTGAAAATGTACCATTTGAAGTCATTATTAAAGGAAGATTTGTGTGATCCTGTTACGCTTATTTTCTTCTCAGACATTCTGCATGTCAACAATTTTTAAGTACTTCATTTCTATTTGTGAAAATGTAGTGTATGTTTTGATCTGGAATATAAAGTAGTGAATGTGATTAAAATGGACTTACCATGGTCAAAAAGTACTCAAGAATCTTAGATAAAAAGATAGCATTACCCTAATTAAAATAAATGGAGGAAACTAATATTATTTTGCATATCATTTTCAGCTTACCCAAAATAAGATATTAAGCTCTTGCTGCCAAGGTCATACATGCTGGTTACCAGCATGAAGTCTTAGCAGGTTGAATTTTGCCAAACACCTCTTTCAATATATATATTAAACAAATACTTAGGACCTACTATGTGCCAAGTACCATTCCAGGAAATAGAGATCCGGCAGGGAAATAAAACAAATATAGGTTCCCACAGAATTCTCAGAAAAGAATTAAGGGACTTCTGTATAGTAATATTCCTGGTTTTTCTGCTCTGAGAAAAATAATCTATCATAAACTACAACTGCAAACACCCTAATAATCATTTAGCAGTTCTCAGGGATTGGTACCTTTCAGTTGATGGGAACTCGGAAATCTAATCCTCTCATTGCACAGAGCTCTTGAAGAAATAGGTAAGTGAATGAGTTGGGCTGTATCATTGTTGACAGTAGTCACCATCAGAAAGGGCCATAGTCAAGATGCCAGAGGGTAAGAGGTGGGGCAGCCCATAAAGAGAATGGTAATCAAGTAGAATTACAGTAGATGTTGGAAAGTTGCCTTCACGATTTTCCCTAGACAACCATTCATGCTACCGGTGTTAGCATGATCACCATTTCACTCACGGAATACAGAGTTCTTAATATCCTTCTCAAAACACCAATGACATAAAAATTCTACTTTTTATTTAAATTCAAACTCCAAAGGGTTAAGTAACTTTCCGGGAGGGAATCTGGCTGTTGTCTCCTGGTTCAAGGGGTTTTCAAATTTGCATACAAATGATTCCATCCTTAAAGGAAAACCCCAGATGGTTGTAATGATGTGGTACATCTGTGTGATAGTGGAATCAAGTATTTTACCTTGAATAATATTTTAAAAATTCTTGCGACATGCCTCACTTGAAAGTACTGTAGTCCCTCCTTGTCTATGGATTTTCTTGCCCCAGTTTCAAAGACCTGTGGTCAACCACCATACTTAAATAGGGAAATACAGTAAAATAATATTGTGAGAGTAAAGGAGACCACATTCACACAACTTTTATTACATGCTGTATTGTTATAATTGCTCTGTTTTTATTAGGTATTCTTTTAAGCTTACTATGCCGAATTTATGATTAACCTTTTTCATAGGTACGTATAGAAAAACACAGTTTGGTCCTACCATAGGTACCAGGCGTCATCTGAGCATTTGGTAATGTATCCTCCACACAGAAAGGGGCACTACTATACCCCATTTGTGAGAATCCTAAAGTTCTTGTATGGTTATAAGGGTATCCCATCAACACTGAACTAAGCCAGGCTTTGGTAGTGAGAGAGGTATGTTTTCAAGGGGGAAGTATGGTGTCTCCTCTAAAAAGAGAAGTGCTTTCCAAAGTTGCCTGACCATACCAGTATTATGTCTCTCTTTAGAGATGTAATGTCTAATTTAGTAGAAAGTAGCCTCATAGGATACTGAGCTCCTGAGATGTGGCTAACATGAATTGGGATGGGTTGTTATGTCATGCACTTGCCAGATTTTGAAGACTTAGTAAGAATGAAAAAGGAAGAAAACTGTATCATTTATTGCATGTAAAAATGATCAATTTTTTTGTATATCAGATTAAATAAATGTATTAAAGTAAAATGACAGCTTGGCGCCTGTGGCTCAAGCGGCTAAGGCGCCAGCCACATACACCTGAGCTGGCGGGTTCGAATCCAGCCCGGGCCCGCCAAACAACAACGACGGCTGCAACCAAAAAATAGCCGGGCATTGTGGCGGGCACCTGTAGTCCCAGCTATTTGGGAGGCGGAGGCAGGAGAATCGCTTGAGCCCAGGAGTTGAAGATTGCTGTGAGCTGTGATGCCGTAGCACTCTACCCAGGGTGGCAGCTTGAGGCTCTGTCTCAAAAAAATAAAATAAAATAAAATAAAATGACCTAATTTTTTAATGTGACTTTTTTAAATGTGGCTATTAGAAAATTTGAAATCACATATGTAGCTTGCATTCTGTTAGTGCTGCTTTGGAGACTCTGACTTGCTGAGTTTAGAAAGGAATTCAGACTTATTTAATAAAACCCTAAGAGATATTTATAATCAGAAATCTTTGGTATATCTTATAAGAATATCTAATGCTCATTATAAAAACTGATGAGAAAAGGAAGCCTGGGTGGGGAGGAGAAAAGACTAGGGACTGCCTCTTTCCCAGGGTTTACTTCCAAACTCTCCTCCAGGCTTTTGCATTTAAAAAAAAGTTCAACATCAAGGGTAACAGTATAATATATGAACTAGGTATAGGGGAGTATGTGTTTTATGTAGGAACTGTAGGTACAGCTTATGTGTAGCTATTGGCACCCCTCCCCCTTCCCAAAAGTTTGCAAGGGAATAAAACGTGTAGAATTAAGAAAGATTTAGTAGTTTGTAACTACGTCATCAGACTGAACATCTTCACTTCTGCCAGTGGCTAGGCACCCCACAGAGCTCAATGAAAACTGGTTCATTACAAAAAGGAAAACAAGTGAAACAAGTAGGCTCGGCCACCAGGGGGTACTCACAAGTGTCAATGCTTAAGTGAATGTGGAGAGTCTCCCATAGTTTACACAAGTTGAAATTTGTTGTCCAACCCCTAGCTGAACTACTAATTATTGATATCTGTCTTGATGGTGCCCGAGGAGAAAGGTTCTCAAAGGGAATCAATGTTCAAATTATAGTATGTGTCTTGACCGTGGACGTTATTGAATTTTGGCTAATATTTGCTACTCTTTCATTTATAGAAAGCAGTGTAATGAACCTGACTCTCAGTGTTCTGACTTGCCCTTCTCATCACATTCACAATGAGCTCAGGTCAATCCATATACATGTTGCATATTTCCAAAGTTTACTTTATTCCTAATTGTACATCCCTTGGCTATTGATGGAGCAGAAAAAAAAAAAAAAAAAAAAAAAAAAAAACACTATCAATTGTAAAACTCTTCCTTTGTCAGTCACTAAGATTCTTCTGTATGATGTTTAGGATTTTGCATGTATAAGGCAACAGAAAGCTAAATAGATTTTCATTTACTATGTATTTTTTCAATTAAATGCTTATTTTTTCAGATTATACATATAGGTCAGCTGGACAAATTGTGGATAATAGAGAAAAGTACAAAGAAGGAAGTTCATAAGCCCACCATGTACTGTGAAAGTGAAATTTTGCTAAGAAACATAATTTCATTTAAGTCATAGTGAGTACATGGTGGATTTTACTTAACACAATCATATGAGAGCCAGTAGGAAGATGAAACTAGCTCAAAAGAGGATGCCAGTTGAGCTGGTGCCTGTGGCTCACGGAGTAATGAACATAACAAATATATAGTGAATTGTGTAAAAAGTATTCTGGAATAAGATTGGTAAATAACATACAAAATGGTTAATATTCTAAGCCTTTGGGGTTATAATTTATGCTACATTAAAAATTTATTTGTACTAATCAGTTTTCTACTAATTAACATGTAAGTTTTTGGAGACTAATTAACATGTAAGTTTTTGGAGTTATAAAATATATGGGCCCAAATGGATAATAAATATTATAGTAATTCAAACCGAATTGCATTTCTCCGGAAGTATTGAAGCTGTTAGGAGGGTATGGTATGGGGAACTTGTTAAAAAATACTCTACTTGGGTGGCACCTGTGGCTGAAAGGAGTAGGGTGCCAGCCCCAATATGCCGGAGGTGGCGGGTTCAAACCCAGTCCTGGCCAAAAACTGCAAAAAAAAAAAAAACACTCTACTGTTACTTGGAACCATATACAATCATCCTTTGGTTCCATTCCCAAATTTTGGATAATTGTTTTTAATACTGAAGATAACTACCCTTATAAATATCCTTCTAGTCTCCATGAATTTTTGGCATATAGTTAAAATGTACTAATATTTTATCCCTTTTAATTCTACTGGAAAACCTCAAAGTTATTCATCAAATGATATATTTCATATGTTCACAACTCTTTATATGTTAACAGAAATATATCAGAAACACAGTCTCATGCTTTCAGGACAGGGTATCATTGAAAGTCTTGACCTTTTAAAAATTTCAGATTAATCCAAAGCTTCTTACAATTAAGTTACATTGTTTGTATTTGTAAAGTCAAGTCCAAGTTGTAGTTGTATCCTGCACCCAGGAAGTGCACCATGTACCTCCATTGTTCCATTATTCCCACTAGGTAGGAACTCATTAACTCCCCTCCTCCTCTTCTTAAATTTGAGTTTTTCTCTCATGTGAGCACATTGTTGTTAATCTACACGTTTCATGTTAGTATTGAGTACATGTTAAAATTAAATAGCACTGTTTAGTCAAAAGATATAAAGTAGCTGTGTTGGTCAAAGGATTGTACAACACAGTCACTATAATTGATAACAATGTGTTGTATTCTTAAAAATTACTAAGAGAGTGGATTCTAAGTCTTTTTACCATAAAATAAAAATGGTACATATATAAGGTAATGCAATGTTAATTACTTCATTTTAGCCATTCTATAATGTATACATAGTTTCAAATAATATGTTGTATGTGATAAATATACATAATCATTCTACATAAATTTAAAAATAAAAATAAAATGTGCACTCTATCTACTTTTTATGGGAAATCATGAAGTATTTTCTATTAAAGAATTAAGTAACAAATAAATTATTGATTTTAACAAAAAGAAATAAAAATGTTTAATCGTTTAAACACAAATTTGCAAGTAATTGATACCTGGTATTCACTGGTTGTCTAAGAGAACCTTAAGTCAAAAATACCTAAATTCTCCCATAAACTCAAGCTCATGAAAACATGAACAGAAAATGCACATAGAGTTCTACATGGAAAATGTTTCTTTTTAAAAAAGAGAGAGAAACTTTAAGCTCATCTTACTTATCAAGCGATAATAAATACAGAAAATGCTGGCACTTCACTCAGATGGGAAGGCAGGTTCCAACTTGTTTGTTAAAATTCAAAGTCATCTGTCTTATTTGTAGTTTGTCCCATTTTTTCTGAAAGTACATGAATATGTGTATGGCTCCTCTAAGCCTTTTCCTTTCAATGTAATCAATAGATTGAACATTGAACATGTTGTACGTAGTGTAAGAAATAATGAGCACAACTTAAACAGCACGTGCATGTTACATGTGGAATTTATAATCATCGCAAAACCTGATATGAACTAAATATCTAATAATCGGTTCTTTTTCCATAGTATATGCATGTGAACATATAATATTAGCACCTTACATTTGTTTAAGTACTTATCATTTATATTGTTAGTTTAGTGAAATGGCTTGTGAAAGTCAGAAACTCAGAAAGCGTTGGGGCTAATGTTTGGACCCTGGTTTTCTTTCTGCAACACCAAGGCTATTTTTACATAGCTCACCAAAAAGGGAGAACCACTGTGAAGGGAAATTTCTTTGTTATCTGGAGCAATAATGTAGAAGTTTAAAAGTATTATCCAAATTGTCATAAGCCTATTATTTCTTTATGTTACTGCACTAAAAGACAGCATTCATGGCTAAATGCCATGCTTAACAATACTTTATATTGTTTAGGACTGGAATTGTGCCTGAAATGTACATTTTTATCCCCAAATGTGTCATGTAATATTTTAAATCTGACAAAGAACCTAATGATTTCATGGCATCCTTTCAAATGTAAATGTGAAATTTTAAAGACACAGGCAAATATTCAGAATAAATGTTGTGACCATAGAGAAACTTGATTTGAAGGAATGAAAGGGGAGGCGAAGAGTAATAAGTGACCAACTTTACAGATGCTTTGCCTTACAGATCCTCTCACAGATGCTCCCCAATCCATTTCAGCAGGTGTAGCATTTGAAGCAGGACCTGTACAAGGCTATGGGTTCATATTCCCCACAACTACTTAGAAAGAAGGTCGGATGGAGCATTCCCTTTCTTTTTAAAACAATAGCTTCTCCTGTTTCATTCACTGTTGTCTTCTCAGCTGCTTTTCCTAATTCCTCCCATTGGTCTCTAAGGCAGTGGCCTTCAAATTTCCATCATGTTCTTGTGTCAGAAAGAAAAACACAATTAAATTCAAGTTGGGGGAGGGGAAGAGAAGAGGAAGGAGGGTTTTTGGTAAGCTCTCACCTTATGGGCACAAGGTCGGGGTGCATGGCACACCTCCTGGGTGGAGGGCTGAACTACAACTTGGACTTTACCTAAGCAATGCAAACAATGTAACCTAATCATTTGTACACTTACATTAATCTGCCAAAAGAATTAATAGAGAAAAATTTTTAATTATATAAAATGGAAAAAAAAGTAAAATCACATTTATAGATTATGGGGGTGAGGATGAGGACATGGATATTTCTTTCTGGAGGCTACCATTCAAACCACCACAAAGGCCTTATAGGGTATCATAAGGTACTTAAAAGCATCAAGAGAGGGAAGTGGCTCAACAGAGTAGGGCTCTGGCCCCATATGCCAGAGGTGGTGGGTTAAAACCCAGCGCCAGCCAAAAACCTGAAAAAAAAAAAAAAAAAAAAAAACATCAAGAGAGGCATGAGTATAGGCATAAAATGGTAATGATAAGAAACAAATTTGGATCATGCTTTTCATTGAAACAAAATTAAAAACATACTCATTCTCAAACATGAACATTTGTTTATAAATCATATTTGCATGTATTTAAATAAACATGTAAAACATATGCAAAAAAGCAACAGAAATGCAAATATAAATAGAAGCAGTATTTCTCTTTTGTACCCCAATGAAGAGATGTGTATACTAGTTTGAGATTTTATCTTCAGTGTATTAGGATATCTGGGGCTATATTCTTTTATTTCTATTTTTTTCCCCTTTTTAATTTTTATTGCAAACTGTTAGGAAGTCCAGGTGTTCTTATTGTATGGATGAATTATATCATGAAGTCAGGGCTTTTAGTGTATCCAGCACCAGAGTATGTATAGTGTACATTGTACCAAATAAGTTCGTTTTTTTTTTTGTTTGTTTGTTTTTTAAACTCAGCCCCTTGTTGCCCTTCCCCCCTTCTTAGTGTTTAACATGCTTTATGACCACATGTACCCACTGCATGGCTCCCACAAGTTAGTGAGGACATATGGTTTTTGTTGTTGTTGTTTTCTTCCATTTCTGAGTTGCTTCACTTAGGATATTGTTCTCTTAGAATAAGTCTTAGGATAAATTCCATCCTAGTTGCTACAAATGACATTATTTCATTCCTTTTTATGGGTAAGTAGTACTCCATGATATAGGAGGTTGAACAATTAAGTTTGGGAACTCATCCTAGAAAAAGTGGCACATACCTCATTGCTAAAAATCACTGTGATCACCTTTGAAGTACTCTGCTTGGGAACCTAGGCACCCACTCCAGCACCTAGTTTACCCTTCAAAATGATTTTGGAGCTCTTTCTGGGGCTATATTCTCTCCTACGTGACAGTATCAGTTTGTATGGCCTTAACTACCATCTTTAGTTTGATAACTGTTTGGTATATCTCTCCAGCCCAGGTTTTTCTTGCTTCCAGACCTGTACATCCACTTGAGTACATGACACCCTTCCTTGGTTGCCAAATATGCAGCTTCAATTTTTCACTGAAATGTTTTCTTCTGCCCCAGCGCACATTTATTCTACACCAGCATCATATCATCTACTTGGTTATTAAACAATTGGAGTCCACGTGATTCCATTACTTCTCTCCCTTTTCATATGCAAAGGATGTCCCAAAGGTCACCCATAAAGTCATGATACATAGGGACAATGGGAAATGGTAGCTAAATGTACCTTAATTTACAAAATACTCATTACAAAATTTTATAGAGAGGTGGCCAACATATAGAGAATATTTTGTATTTTGTATTTGAATTTAATATAATCTTAATCAGTATGCTTTTGATGTGTTTGGGATCAATATAATTCAAAAATGCATAATGAATCATTTGATTTCAAGTTTATATAGAAGGAAATTGTGCACATGTGAGTATTTATAAATTGCTAAGAACTTTATGGATGAAAAGCATATTAATGGCAATACTTGCTCTTCTAGATTTTGACTGTACTTTGAAGTGATTGTAATCAAAACCATACTGTACTAGCACAGGGCTAGAGAAATGACTGTGAGTGGATTAAAACTGAGTGTCTAGGGAAACATGCAAGTAAGATAGAGAGCATATCAGCTGAGATGATGCTCTGCATTTTATCTGATGATGCGTATTATCAGTTCTGTGTGAATAACCTATTTTATCTAATAAATGGTATCTTGCAACCATTCATGTATCTGTACCTTTAAGCATCCACAAAAATAAATTCCTAGTAGCTTAAGGAACTATCTAGAAATATAAATTCGTATAAATGATAAGAGGTATGACATTATCAGCTTATGATGGGAGAGAGAATTTTAGTAAGGCAAGAAACCTGGAAAGACATAAAACCTAAAATTGGCAGACAACCGATAGTTTAAAGCTTACATACAGCAAAAGAAACCATATACCAGTTGAAAAATAAATGATGGACTTAGAGAAAGTATTTCCAAAACATACGACCATTGGAGATTAATAATACTAATACATAAAGAGGATATGAAAAGGCATTTCACACTAAGGGTCAAATAAATGGCCTATAAACATAATAAATAATAATAATTGCCACTAGTAATAGCTACACACATTGAAGTAATATGGATATTATGTCTATTTTTTATTTACTTTATCTTTGTTTTGATGGAGCCAGCCATTTGACACGAAGTTACAAATTTTACTATGTCACTACCAGATAGGCATGTAATTATAATCTGTGGCCTTATTTGTTGCAATTGTCCAAGAAATAACATCTTTTCAATTGGTTACAAATACTGTAGAACACTGCTAAAAAGTGTTTAGATTTGGTAGCAAATTTAGAGTTAACTATTTTGTTGGTGAGCCAAGTTTATGCCGCATATGCCTTTTTTCCAGAAACTTTATTGTTCTTGATTGAAAGTTCAAAAAAGAAAAAAGAATTATTGTTCAAAATTTCTTCAAATTTTACTTTGGGGTTTAAAAACTTTTCAGTTGCCTTTCACTGTGTATAAATAAGTTTTCTTTGTTTCTTAGAGGCTTTATACTAACTGGCTGTTTAATTCATTGATAGCATGTTGTGATTAAATTTCTTCATCAGCTTCATACTTCTATTTTCATAGCTGAAACTTACTTGGATACATTTATGGCCCTTCCAAGAACAGTATTCTGGAATAATTTTTTTTTTTTTTTGAGACAGAGTCTCACTATGTCGCCCTCAGTAGAGTGCTGTGGTATCACAGCTCACAGCAACCTCAAACTCGTGGGCTTAAGCGAGTCTCTTGACTCAGCCTCTCAAGTAGCTGGGACTACAGGCACCCACCACAATGCCCAGCTATTTTTGTTGTTGTTGTTGCAGTTGTCATTATTGTTTTTGATGGCCCAGACTGGGTTCGAACCCACCAGCCTCAGTGTATGTGGCCAACTCCCTACCATCTGAGCTACGGGCACTGCCCTAGTATAATTTTTTTATATACATAAGTATCTTTAAAACAAACTTGTGTACAGCTTTTCGCAAAGGAAGTTTTTCTAGCTGTGTCAGCTGTGATTCAAACTTCTATGTGTGGAGGAGGATATGGGGGTAGATGGGAAAGCCTTTAAAAAATAAATTATAAAAAATATAATGCTTTCCTGTGATACAAGTATATGAAATGACCGTGAGAGATATTCTTACTCTTTGTCTCCTCATTTTTCCCGCAAGTATTGTCTGGTCAATTATAAAAATTGACATTTGCAGAGGACCTTTCCTTAAAAGATGATAAATCAGGAATAATTTATTTTAGAAAAAGAAAAGATATAAACATATATTTCCTGCCCCCCCCAAATAAACATATATATCCCCTTTCTTCAAAGTGTGAAGGCTGAAAAACAAGGGGATAATCTTTAAAGTGTGAAAAATATTGATTTGTGACGTAGTTTTACAAAAAGGCTTCAGATTCTTTTTCTTCCTGGATGGTCTCTTATGCTTAGATCAGTTGACACTCTAACTTGAACCTCTTTGCTTTTGAATAACCTTTTATTTTTGCAAAAGAATTTCATAGTAATGTCTAATTCTCCTTAGGTATTCATTGCTAAAAAAGGAAAGGATCATTCTGAGAACCAAATCTACTGATATATTCCTTCATGTAACAAGTTTTGTGTGTTTCCTTTGCTTCCATACAATGAATTTTCTCTGTTCTCCCCTCCCAGAAATTGCTCCACTCGACATTTACAAAAGGTCCATTTCCAACCACTTTATTTCTAAAGCAAAGACATTAGATATTCAAATTAGAGTTACTTTACAATATCAAACTAATAACTCACACAAATAAATCAAACTTCAGGAAAACAGCAATCCAGCATTCAATGAAATATCCCCAATGCACATATCTCAAGCTGTAGATATTTATGCATCATCCATCACTCGGAAGGAATTCACAATGAAAGGATCAAATCAAGTGGAAAAACTAGAATAAAAATAGTGGATTACTCCTCATCAGGGTATCTTATTATATTTGATACAAATAAAAATTAATTTTCTGGAGACAGTCCTTCTAGGATTTTTTAGCTTTATGTTTAAAGTTAATTATTAATCTTTGCTTATAAACTAAAAGGTAGACTAAGAAATACAGAATCAGATAGTTCATTTTGCACCAGGTGAAATATATAAAGCATAATAGCGTGTTAAATTGCCTAAGAAAATTGAGCTAAAGTAAAAATGCCAGAACAAACACATTAAGAAAGATGGACGGAAGAGGATAGAGTAAAATGTACGCATCGGTCAAATGCACTCATATTTTCATTACGTGTGTCAGGGTAATGCAAGAAAGCAGTGATAACAACAAAAACAGGACGGTGTGTCGGATTTTACTTTTCATTTAAAAAAATTCTTCACCTCAAGGGGAAATTTTCTTTTTGACTTCAGATCAATTATTTCAGATCTTGCTCATTTCAATGGGTGATTTACTTTCTTTCTGAGATTTTTTTGGTGGGTGAAAAGAAAGAGAGGTTGGTCTGTATTCTGAGTAACTTAATTGTTTATTACTCATTTTCAAGATTTCTCAAGGGCAGAAAAGGGAGAACTACGCAACCCTACTGCCTTTCTGAATCTCAGAATGAAAGGATACATTCTGCTGTATAACATTTGAAATTAAAATCATGATGCAACATTATAAATGATAAAATTGTTTGTGTTTCTCTGTGCAATACATTATTAGATTTCTTTCTTTGATACATTTTTATATGTCTCTGTACTATTCACATTCAGTTTTTTTAAAAAAGCTTTTATAGACCGAATGGCCTTCTCTACTTTGTATCATTTTGTATAAATGATTTTTAAGAGGGATAAAATTATACCATTTATTTTATCCAAGGACCAACATTTTAACACAAAACTTCCAACAATTCATTATAAATTTGTCGAAAGACTATATGGATGATGATTCTAACTCTTGAGTTTTTCACATTTGCCTTCACATTAGAATGAAGCAGAGAATCAGATCCATATTCCGAGGGGTAAAAACTGGACATCAATATTTTTCTAAAGATCTTTGTGTGAGTCTACAAGGTAGCTAGTCTGGGAACCACTGAGAAGAAACTGAGAGTCAAGAAGGTTGAGAAACTTGCCTGAGGCTGATGAGATTGTTATTGGCAATGGTGACTAAATCATTGTTTGGCTTCCCTAGTCAATGACTCTTCACTATGTGGGAAGGCCTCTTGCCACTGACATCTTTTACTGCTGAAATAAATGAATTCAAAGGCCAGAGGAGAGGAAAGAGGGAGTTCATAATTATATTTAGGCACAAATACCAATAAGGCTATTTCTCCGAGAACTCTGACTTTTCTTAACACATGATTATTTAGCTGAGAAATACAACTAACTGGACGCACATGTTATCAGGTGATTCTGGTACACCAGTTTACATATCTTGTCCTAGGCAATGATTCTGAATTTCTAAAAACAGCTGGCCTCACAATGGAATAAGCCGGGGTACATGAAGACATTCCAAGGTGTAGGCGTAGGTAGTTTTAAAGGAATTTATTTCTAGATCTTTCACTTTTTTGGTACTGTTTACCAAAACTCAATTGCCTGGGATTCCTAAAATTCCTTTAAAACTACCTAAGCCTGTAGTCAAGATCTCAGGCTGTTTCTCATTTCTCTCCTCCCCTTTCTGAACGATTTCCCCCACTTAAAGGAAAGAAAAGTTTATTTTTCTTCTACCTCTAATCTTACTAGGATTTTAAACAAAAGAAATATAAATGACTTTCATGATTAGGCAATACAGCTTTTTGCAAGGAGGTTGTTGCTAGCTCCATGCTTTCACCCAAATCTGTATGAAAGACCTGATAACTAGTCAGCTGACAGGTCATGAAAAATGAATTTTGGGTCCGTGCCTGTGGCTCAGTGAGTAGGGCACCAGCCCCATACATGGAGGGTGGTGGGTTCAAATCCAGCCCCTGCCAAACTGCAACAACAAAAAAAATAGGACATTGTGGTAGGTGCCTGTAGTCCCTGCTACTGAGAGGCTGAGGCAAGAGAATCACCTAAGCCCAAGAGCTAGAGGTTGCTGTGAGATGTGATGCCACTGCACTCTACAGAGGGCAACGGAGTAAAACTCTGTCTCTAAAAAAAAAAAAAAAAGAAAGAAAAATGAATTTGATAAATGATTACCATGTATTTTTAGTACATGCATTGCAAGTGGCTCAATGAATTAAGGTATATTACTATAAGAAAATTTCTTCCATTTCCTTTATGTATTTGAATAAGAATTATTTTTACTTGTATCTATATAAACAAAAAATAAGGACAGGATTGATGCTGAAACCTTTCCAATTCTAGAAATAATTTCAATTCTTCTATAGGTACATAAATTAATTGGTAAACCCCTAACCATCTTATTAAAAGATGCATTTTCAAAAAAATTGTATTTGTGTTTATCACATTTTATAATATACATTTATTGTTTTGCTCTATTATACATTATTAATAATTCTAATGATGTATTTTTACACTTAGGTATTATACTGATAGAGAAAAAGTATTCATTATATATACATATTGCTCTAGAAAAGTATGATAGGTGATCAATAAAATGTTTTTAAATATCTATATTTGCAATGAATATGCCTCAAATTATATCACTTCTAATCATTTAACTGAAAATGAAAAATAAATTTTAAATGTAAATTTAAAAATCTGTAAGAGGCCAAAAGATTTTTAAAATTCTTAGATGTTATATAAGCAAGAAATTCCAGAGACCCCAATCAGTATTAAGAATAGATATTTGTTAGTAGCTCCTAAAAAATTCCAACAGTCTGCCTTCTACTTAAAAGAAAATAGTAGGGCTGGTATAGTGACTCATGCTTGTAATCCCAAAACTTTGGAAGGCAGAGGCGGTACAACATAGCAAGACATCATCTCTATACAAAACAATAAAAAAAATAGTCAGGTCTGGTGGTAGTTGGCTGTAGTCCCAGCTACTTGGGAGGCTGAAGCAGGAGGATTATTTGAGCCCATAATTCTGAGATTACAATGAGCTGTGATGACATTACTACACTCCATCCTGAACAACACAGTGAGACTCTGTCTTAAAAAACAATAATAAAAATGAATAACAGTAACTATTTAAATAATGCTTTTAATAAAACCATATACACTTATTAAAAAAATATTTACATATTTGTAGTTTGTGGAGTCAACATCATGGATGTATAGTATATAAATGAAGCTCTTAGTTTGTAAATATCAGAGGTAAACTAGTAAAAATGCAGAAATTTCAATTATCCTAATGTATGCATAAATTAGTGTCACCTCCATCTTGTCAGTAAGAGGATATTTTATATTCTTTCTCTTTATTATATACATATATATGTATCTATACATATTTGTGTGTGCATGTACATGTATTTGGACTAATAGATCAGAGGACAGTAATAATGCTAGAATTAATTAAAGAAAATATAATTTTGAGAATTACTTTATGGTAATTGTTTCACTTAAATGACTAGATCAAAAGAATACAGGATTTACTTTACTTGATAAGTTTCATCTTTTATCCAAACATTTATCCAGCTGATTAAAGTGTACTGCTTCATTTTCTTCAAAGTATCTTTGAGTATTTCTGTTATTCAAAGTATTTCTGAGTAAACAGAAATATCCCATTAGAGAACTTCAACACCACCCAAGTCTTAAAGAGTTCATTTGTGCACACTTGGCATTAATTGTCTGTCCAAGCTTCTGATAACATCATGAGTAAGTTGACAGGGTTTATGAGAAATAGGAACATACAGTCCTTAAAGACAGTGTGGTTTGAGAAAGAGATTTATGTTTGAAATTACACAGACTTGGATTCAAATTTGAGGCTTTACCTTTTAAGCAAGATACCAAGAGACTCTACCCTCTGGTTTTTTTCTGCAAAAAAATCCTCTTTTCTAGTATCCCTGTGAAGATTCAAAGAACTAAGAATGTTTACAATAAGAATAGCATTAACTCTCCTACCTCCCCCTGATTAGATTTGTGCAATTGGGAGGAAAACTATACCAAGTAAGTACATTGTTCAGTATTCTGGTTGTGAGTACATCAAAAGCCCTAACTTCAGCATGATAAAATTCATCCATGTAACAAAAAACACTTGTACCCCCTAAATGTATTGAAATAAATAAAAGAAGCTATACAAAAGACTGGATAAATTACACCTGGCAGAGAACAGTGAAAGACAATTTACAGGGAAAAACCACCTATTAAAATATTTTAAAATATTAGATATGACTAACTTGTCAGATTTTATAACCAAATACCACTCAAAGTAAAATGAATGGAATACTTGTTTATTTACTTACTTACTCCTTTATTGGCTTAATATCAAGGACATATCATGTGCTATACACTGTGCCTGGTGTTGAAATACTGACTATCTTATTAGTACAGTTTGCATATACATTAGAACCTTTGTAAGTCAGCCAATGAAGGGACTGTAACAAACAGGTCAAAGGAGGTGGTCAATGTAAGGAACTAGGCCTACATGTTACAGGCCTACATTACCTGTTTGCTGATACGAACATGTAATGTGTGTCCTCTCTGTGGTCGGCTTTAGAAGGTGATCAAGGTCGAGAGGTGGTCAACTCTGTAGGTTCTACTGTATACACATATACATATATATATACACCCACATATACATATATTTGATGTAAACTTTGGGTTATAACAGTCGATGCCATCGGCATTGTTTATATGCATGTACATTCTTCAAAGGACTTGTGTGTGGGGATGTCGAGTCTTACCAGAACCATAGGATCCTTTTCACCTCTCCTTTTGAAGTTTGTTAATGATGCTTCATCCAAATAACCCTGTACCTGGCAATATGGCTTGAGAAGATGTTAGGCTTTTATTACACATGATGAAGCTTTAAATTATTTCTATACATTGATGCAGGTGTGGATATATCATGCAAGATATATATAGAAAATTACACATCAAACAAAATCTCTTGTTAAATAAGGAGTAGCTTCTATGATAACACAGGCTTGAGGCTTTTCATTTGATTTTACAGAAGTAATGTGAAATACGTTTCCTCAAGTAGAATTATTATCTTTTCAGCACTCTGACAGTTGAAGAAAGCTAGAGGGAGAAAGGAACAAGAGAAAGAGTTTAATGGACAATGCTTTGCTGGAAGCCAAACCAACAGCTTATATTTCAAAGCTGACAGGTTTCCCCTCTTTGATTTGCTGTCATTGAAGCTTTCGGCTATACCTTGCCTGTGGCTAGGCTATTGCCAAAGATTAAAATGCTTAACTGGAAACTAAATGCAACTTAACTCCCAATTTAAGTTTCCATTATTTTTGAAAAGTAAAAGATTAAAAGAATTGTATAATTGCAATTCTGGGGAAGGAAGTAATTATAGGAAAGGTGGAATGCATTTCAAGTGGGAGGGAGATTTATCTTCTTGGAGCACAGCGGGATCTAAACTATCATGCTCTTAAAATTGGTCTGGAAATATATTTTCACCTGGAAAATCTACTATACTTTTAGTCATTTCCTTGTCATGTTGCTGTTTCCTTTTCTGTTATAATATAAATTCTGAATTCCATGTTCCCCTTCATATCTGCCTCCTATCATATTAGCTCTTCTAAAGTTATTAGCTCTTCTAAGTTGTACAATATTCCACAAACTTCATAGCAATTGATTTTAGTTGAAATATTAACATATTGACATTTAGAGTTAGTAATAACCTGAGTTATTTATAAAAGAAATGTATAAAAAAGATAAAACACAACTATAACCCAGGATGAAGGAGGGAAGGAGGGGGGATGGGAGGGGAGGGAAGGAAGGGAATGGGAGGGGAAGGGGAAGGTTGGATGAAGGGAGGGTAAATGGTGGGACCACACCTATGGTGCATATTGTAAGGGTACATGTCAAATCTATTAAGCGTAGAGTATAAATGTCTTAACACAATAAGTAAGTAAGTCAGGTGAAGGCTGTGTTAAGCAGTTTGATGTAAACATTCCAAATTGTATATAAAATCAGCACATTTTACCCCATAAATGCATTAGTGTATACATGAATTAAAAAAAGAAATTTATACTCGAATAATAATGTCTGTTCACTTAAGCAGCTCAGCAAGTACATTTAAATTTTAGTTTATGAAATATCTACTCCAGACAACAGGGTATTCTGTTTTCAAATTATCTTAGCAGGCTGAGCAGAAAGCAATGATACATCCCATCATAATTTCCATGGAAGCCCTGCCACAAATTTCATGTAACTATATCAGGCAACTCCTAATGCCTACTGTGAAAATGGTCCAGGAAAAAAACAACAACAACAACAACAACAACAAAAAAAACAGCTTTCTTGTTACATAGAAGCACTGTTTGGTCATGGTTTCTCCTGGCATACAAAATCTATACCCTACTCTGAGTGTACCTATACACCATGGACTATATCTTACATGTAATATGATGTAATATGGGTGATGGGCAATTTCCAGCATACTTTTCACTCTCAAAAAAGCATAATACAAATGAGACTTGTGTTATTGTTTGAAACTTTCCTCATTTATAGAAGACAAAACTGCTTGAAAAGATAGGTACATCAACTATTATGAGCAACAGAAGACTCATGACATAGTACATACATTGTGGGGATGGAAAACCATTGTCCCGGGATGTGCCCCTCAGAAGTCTCAGTGATAGGTGAACAGATCCAGGGCTCCTTTTCAGAAAGGTCCCAACTCAGTGTGACCACAGCTTCCCTCTTCCAAATTTCTCTCTATGAAATTTGGAAGGTCTTCATCTGTGCACTAACACATGTCAGGCTTCTCAATTTTCCTAATGGTGTGTTAATACCATCCACCCATCTGTTATCCAAAACGTGTCAATCTTTATCAATTAGAGCTCACCAGAATTTCATACTAAAGCAGAGCTTCAAATTGTCTGCATTCCCATTCACATCAAAAAATTGGCTGGAGGTCACATTTCAGGGTTATAATACATGTACTATAACAAGGTGAGTACTTCTAAGGAACTACTGCCAACCCTACAATTTTGTGATTCTGTCACTCCAAAGAACTTCTATTCATTTTTCCCTTCGTACAGTCCAGGATCATTTCTTATACCACCAAGTTACATGCCTGGGCCACATTAACCTGCCTTTCCCAGAGTAAAACACCATGTTTCTATGTTGACATTCAGCACTTAGACTCCATCAGATATCAATCAAGAAAATCACTAAAGAACACTTTTTATGGTTGATATAAATAATCTCATGTCCTTAGATTATCAAGAATACCAAAGTACAATCTTCTGGGAGATAGACCTTTTACAATTTCACATCAGGACAATAATTTAGGAAATTATTATTCCTAAACTATTTTAATTATTATTATATTAGAGAAGAAATAATTATTGGGAATTATTTCTTGTTGTCTTATTTCCCCCTAAGACTCAGGTACCAACATGGTCATCTGAAAGGTATTCTACAGCTGTTAGTGCCTGGCTTGTGGGGTAATTTAAAAGAATACATTTTATGGATGCTGCCCAGCACAGCCTGGCAATAGACAAAATGAGACTATTTAAAATTCTATTTTGAAGCTACTTTAGGAGGAAGAGATGGAAGGAAAAAGAGAGGGGGTTCCTGGGTTTTCTAAGGGATAGCTAAGGATAGGTAGTCAGTAGCTTACAAAAAAATGCAACTAAATTATAGTGTCCCTTGCAGAGGACGTCTGTGGTTTGAAACATTTGGGGGACTTTTGAGCTTCATGGATTTGGAGTCCACATCTTTTCTAAGACATGTGACATTTTCAGCAATTATTTCATTAAATAAGTTTTCATCCCAATCTTTATCCCTTTCAGAAATACCATAATGTGGAAACCTTTTTACTTAATGATGTCTTGTAAGCCCTATAGGCTACCTTAATTCCTTTTTTATTTTTTTATTTTTGTCTCTTTTTGTTCCTCTGGGTAATTTTAAAAGACTTATCTTTGAATTTAGAGATTTTTTTTCTTCTCAGTCTAGTCTGTTGTTAAAGCTATCTAGTTTTGATTTCATTCAATGAATTATTAAGATTTATGTTTGGTTCCTTTATATAACTTCTGTTTCTTTGTTAAATTTCTCATTCGTATCATGCATTGTTTTCCTGATTTTATTGTCTGTCTACATTCTTCAGTATCTCACTGGGTTACCTTAAGATCATTATTTTGAATTATTTTTCAAGCAATTTATAACTTTTCTTTTCTTTGGGGGCAGTTACTAAAAGAATTGTGTTCTTTGGTGGTGTCATATTTCCTCGCTTTTTCATGTCTCTTCTGTCCTACATTGATGTCTACACACCTGATAGAACAATGACCTCTTCCAAATTAAACCACTATGAGATACTACTTCACACCCATTAGAGTAGCTATTATTAAAAAATCCAGAGACAGCAAGTGTTGGCAAGTGTACAGTGAGAGGGTAACCCTTGTATGCTGTTTGTGGAAATGTAGATTGGTGCATCCTTTACAGAAAACAGTACAGAAGTTCCTGAATAAATTAAAAATAGAACTACTCCTCCTGAGCCAGCAATCAATCTCCTGGGTATATACCTAAAGGAAATTAAATTTCCACCAGTAAATATATCTGCCCTCATATGTTCATTGCAACTCTATTCACAATAGCCAAGATGTGAAAACAACCCAGGTGCCTGTCAGTGGATGAATGGATAAAGAGTGTGTATGTATATTATGTCTGTACACACAAAGTGGAATATTATTCATGCTTAAAATAGGAGGAGCTTCTACCATTTTGCACAAAATGAATGAATCTGGAAGACATTATGCTAAGTTAAATAAGCCAAACACAGAAAGTAAAATATTGCATGATATCACTTGTATATGGAATCTGAAAAAAAAGAAGAAGAAGCAAGGCAACTATATAGAGATATAAAGTAAAACAGTGATTGCCAGAGTCAGAGTAGGCAGAAGAAAATAGGAAGATAATAAATCAAAGGATATATAGTAGCAAATACATAGGATGAACAAGTTGAAAGATCTAATGTACAACATGAGGACTGTAGTTAATAACAGGGCATTGTTTAAGGACTTTTGTAAATGAGTCAATTATAGCTGCTCTTGCCATAGAGTAAAAAATGGATAATTTTGTGAGATGAAAGATATGTTAATGCATCTCACTATAGTAACCATTTTACTATGCATATTTATCTTATAACAGCATGTTGTACACTTTAGATATATGATAAAATGTATTTTTAAAAACAAATACATATGAGGAATGCATATTATTCTGACTCTTAATAGTAGTTAATGTCATTAATATATTTTACACCACTATTTTCAGTGTGCATTAAAAGTAATTTATTGATATTACTTGTAAAAAGATGGTCTTGAGACGTTGGGCTCAGAGAGTGTTCTTTCCTGTAAAATGGATTGCTACATGTCTACTAGATGTCTTAATGTGGATATCCTGAATGTTCTATCAGTTCAAAGTGTCAATCACTTTTAACATCACCAAAGTTGGTTTTCCTTCTGCATTCTTTTTTGTTAGCTGCTGGCTTTATCACTCTGCCATTATCTGGGGGGAAAAAGCAATTCTGTCATCATAGACTTCTATTCATTCTGGCTCTTTCTTGCTCAAATCTCTACTCAAATCCTAATAGTACAGCCTCTGAAATGTTTCTCAAGGCATTTATAATCTGGCTTTAAACAACATTTTCATCATTCTTTTCTATAATTTCACTATTTTACATCATTTCATTTTCATTCATACCACACTCATTCATCCAACAAATAAGTGTTTGGCTTCCTGAGTAATTATTATTTATTATAACTAGATGCTGAGGATATAAGAGAGAATATGACAGACATGATCCCAGTAGGGATATCAGACTTTATGAAAGTAGTCAGCTAAGATGAATCTTGAGAATCTCATGAGAACCACTGGTAGCAGGGTTAGAAATCCAAATTAGTATCTGGGTCAGAGAAAGTTTCTCTGAATAAGTGATATGTAAATAGGGAATTGAAGGATATATAAGAATTTTGATCACACAAAAATATTGTGAAGGTGGAGGAGAATTTTCTCTGTAGAGGGAGTATCCCATGAAAAGAATGTGACAGAAGATTATGCTTGGAAAAGAGTCAAGAGGGTCACACTAAAGAGGAGATAGAGTCAGATCCTGGACGTTCTTTGGGGTCTTGTTTGAAAGTTTTTACTTTACACATAAGGACTTTGGCAGGAAAAAGTGATGATGAGAACTGTTGTTCAGAGACTTCCTTTCCTGAAATGTGGAGAACGGTTCAGAGAGAAACAAATCTTAAGGGAAAATAGAGGTTATTATTGTAATCTTGGCAAGAAGTGATGGTAGCCTTACCTACAATTGTGCTAGTGAGAATTCAAGGAAGTGGACAGATCTAAGAAAATTGCAGGAAGTGGAATTGACAAGAGGGGGTGTTAGGTTGAATGATTGTAAGTTATAGTCTGAGTAAACATTAATACATAACTTCCATTTTTTTATTTCATTTACCTAGGAAGACGGCACTTCCATTTATTAAAATGAGAAAATAAAAAGTGATCAATGATTACATATTGAGCAAAATAATAAGTGGTTAAATGAACAATAAAGTAAGAGGAAAAGATTTGAGAAAGAAAGTGGATATGTTTTAGATGTGTAAATTTTGAGATGCTTGAGAAACTTCTAAGTTAGGGGTTAAGTAGACAGAGAAGTGAATGTAGTTACCAGGAAGAAAGGTGGCCATGTCTTCTCCTAAACATGCCATATAACTTTATGTCACGATGACTCAAGTTCACTGATGACAAGCATTTGGTTCATGCCTTCCTTCATTCTCTACCTCCCTTTCTATATTCAACTACAATGCCGCCTACAATAATTCTTCCTTGGCTCCACCATCCCTAGTTTGCTCACTTAATTATTTTTAATAAAATGATACAGTAATACTCAGTTTATAAACCTAATAGGTAGTTTCTCAAATACTACAATTGTATGGGTCCTATCTCATCGTCAACCCAACAAGGTGAGGAGCACCTTTAGCATAGAAAAAAATGTTTTTCTCTTTTATGTTCATACTTAGTGCTGCTCCTGGACCACTAGGCTATGGAGCCAGCTTTCTTCCTAAGATGAATATATTATTAACATATTGAGTTCCCACTATATTCCAGTCAATGTCCTGAACACTATGTGCAAGAAAGCACAGGTCCATACTCTCTTGTCTTCATAAGACAAGATGTAACAAGAGAGTCAAATTCTTGTCTTATGAAGCTCAGATTTTAGTAAGCAGAGCTGAGGTTTATACTCTTATGAAGCTCAGAATTCAGTAAGCAGAGCTAGGACACAAACTTAGAGAGGAAAAAAAAGATCAAAAAGTTGGAAATGCTACGTAGAGAATTAAAAGAGAAAGTTCTTTAAAATTGCTTCAAGACCTTACTGAGAAGATGGTTTTGAAAATGATCTGATTGACAAACAGGAGTCAGACAAGTAACAATCCGGAGGCAAAGTGTTACAGGTTAAGAGACACCTGTTGCATAGGCCATAAATAAAAAAGGAACTAGCTTTGTATGCTGGGAGAGGGCCAAGAGAACCAGGATGTCTGTAAGGTTGTTA
Source organism: Loris lydekkerianus (assembly GCA_963574355.1). Classification (NCBI taxonomy): domain Eukaryota; kingdom Metazoa; phylum Chordata; class Mammalia; order Primates; family Lorisidae; genus Loris; species Loris lydekkerianus. Next base: position 38,230 of record CAUYPK010060973.1, read on the forward strand.
AGGAGAAGATGAGTTATTCAGTCCGCCCTTTTTTGAAGCACATTATCTGATACTTCAGTTGAGTTTATTCTTAGTCTCATTCTCCTCATTGCAACGTTTGAGGTAAATGTCTTAAGTTTCATGAGACCTCTTGCCAATGGTAATACCCACATTTCACAAAGATTTACCCGATAGGTAAATATGTTCCCATATATAACCACCCAATGGAAGCACATGGTAGGAATCAAGAAATGAATTTTGTGTATAAAAGGTAACAGCTGTACATGTGGCCATAGAAACGTCAAATTCAAAGGTAACTGAGAGTAATCCTTAGAGCAGATTTGAAATCTAGAAAATATCCTAGGATCCATGAAGATAGACTTGCTTGAGGTGGTAGGTTTAAGCATATGTCTTTGCACGTATATATGAGTTTAAGTTTTATAGTGGCCAATTTTATTTGCTTATTTATGTGTTTCTAACATATCTTGTCTTAGGGCCAAATGTTTCCCTAGAGACTAACCACTACATCTATGCTAGTTGCTATATTTTTATGTAACCTTCAACTCTTCATACGAAAGTGCCTCCAGAATAGAAAATAAATCTTTTCAAAGTTTCAAAAGAGGCTCTCTATATATTCTCTTTAAAAGTACCAGGCAGACATATTTCTATGTTACTAGCATTGCATATTGCCAGGAAGTAGATTCAAACCTTCACAAGTTATTCATGGTACCAACCACACTTACTAGAGTGCCTCTGCTTCTTTTTCTTAAAATTGGAAGCTAAGCTCTTTTCAGGAAAAGAAAACCTATGGAAGGAGAAAAGTTATATTGCTTAAAAAAATAAGACCTATATGGGCAATGGTTTTATTTTGTTTCTAATTTACCAGATCTTCAAGAGATAACATTGTTTTAGAGTAGGGGTCAAAAATTTTTCTGTAAAGGTCCAGATGGTAAATATTTTAGGTTTCTGGAGCTATACTCTATTACAAGTACCCAACTTTGTTGCTAAAGTGTGGAAGATGTCATAGGAAATATGCAAATGAAGATGCGTGGTGGGGGTCCAATAAAACTTTATTTTGAAAAACAGGCAGTGGGGTGGATATGTCTTGAGGGCTGTAGCTTGCAAACTCCTGCTTTAGAGTTAACAATTTGTTGTCAGGAATAAACTGTTTTGGGAAATCTATAACAAGAGACTACAACACCTAAAAGTCTTATACTTTTTTATTTCTCTCATTTTTCTGGTTATAAGAAGAACTAGAAATGTAGTTAATGATAAAGTCCAATCAGCACAATTACAGTGGTTAGAAGCACAGTTGGATGTCTTTTGTTCAGTCTTATTTTACCTCGGCCAATCTCATTTCACAGAATAAAGTCATACGTTTGCAGGGTCTATTTTCTGGCAGGAGAATTATAATGATGTGGAGTAACCTTTTTTTCTGACTTTAATGATGCCTAATCAAGTCACTCATCACTTTTCTAATTTGTAGTAAGATCTTTAAATGTAGATTTTTTTCAGCCTTTTATCTGGTCTACTTTCTCTGTAATGATTAACAATGAATTTGTTTACCATTGTACCTTCTTTATTTAACTGTATGTCTATGAAACTTGAAAATATTGAATATAAAACAATGCTGCATCACGTATATTGCCTTATTCACACACAGCATCTTCTGATGCTTCATATAAAGATGGAACAAAATAGTCTAGCAAAGGGTTGAATGAACATTAGTCAAATAACAGGAAAAGAAAAGCTTTCAGTCTTTCTTTTAAAAATCCAGTTCCCAAAGCATATATAAAAACATTCGGAATTATAATTAGAAGGATACAAATCCTTAAAATTAAAATATTTTAATTGATTAGTCTAGTAAATAAATGAATTTTTAGAAAATATCAGGAATATGCAGAAAAGACTTTATTTGCTTCATAACTTTCTTTAAAAAAAACACTTCTATGATTTTTAAGTAATACTTGATTTTTATTTCATGTATGAATGTGATCTGCCTCTCCTGGGATATTATTGTGCTCATGAGGAAGGACGTTTTTCTTCATGACCTCTTTCTTATGTCGCCAGGTCACAAGAACAGTGTACCCTAGGAAACCACGTACTGCCAAAAATGTGAAAGTATCTGAGATATATATATTTCAGGTATCTCATCTTTCAAACAAAATGGAGCCAGAATTAAGAAAAAATAATTTCAGGATCCCATACTGTAATGAATGCTTACGCAGATTGTTCTAATACTTCAACCTATAGTGTATTCAAGATACCTTGTGATCCATATTTAGATCCACAGCTTTGAAATTATCATGCAAGGCCTTTAATTTTTCCCATTTCTTAATGAAAACTCATTAAAATATTCAGTTCAATTCTATTTCATAAATACATTCAGAACGGCCTATCGATATAAGCAAGGTAGTAAGGAATTGACCCCCTGAACAGAAAATTGCACAACATATACTTTCTGATCTTAGTGAGTTCATATGTCAGTTAGGCATATTGACAAAACCACCATACTATAGGTTATAAGTCTAAAATGGAAGCAAATATATAGTAGAGGATGAAGATGGTGCTGTGGGAGCACAGATGACAGATACAATTCTGGCTGTGGAACTTGAGAAAAGCTTCATGGTGCCAGAAACACTTAGTTGGCCAGGAATAAGAAACAGGGTTCACTAGTCATAGAAGGGAGAGAGAGGACATTACAGCCTGATTAGATTCTGTAGCATCTTCATGAATTGTTATGTTCAGAAACATGTTTATGACTTTCTTATACATAAATTACATTTTATGTAGTATAAATGATAAGTATTTAAAACAAGATGGTTATTACATTTGAATCAAATCCATCATGTGACCTGTTACCTGTTTCCATTTCCTTTTCCTCATATCATTTTTTCCCATATCATTACGAACAGTGACCTCAGAAATAACACAAGGCTTTAACAAATTCATAATGAACTATGGAGTTTAGAATGAACAAAGTCCACCAATCATTCAAGCAAATTTGACTCTTTTGTTACATCTTACATCTTATTTCTGAAAGCATACAATTCGTGGAGGTAAATAATCAATCACGTATTTGATAACCTCCTAAATTAAGAATCAAAACACCGCCATTCTATTGGGCTTGCTTTGATTTTTTTCATTCTCTTGTAAAAATTGAATGTATATTGCTTTGTATGGGTTATGAAAATGTTGGATTTGTTAGATTGTCCTCTATCTTAAGAGGAAAGAATGTCTTTTATGACATTAAGAGGAATTTGATTGTCTTCCTTAACGGCTATTTTAATTTGGGTGTAGTAACATCGTTAAGATGCATATTGCACTTTGATAAGTGTGCATTACACATTGATAAGATGAACATCCCACTTAAAACAGAGCCTGTGTTTTATCATTTATTACATATATGAATGATAAAAATGAATTTGAAAATATAAGAAAAACCTCTTACATATAGGCACATGCATTTCAAGCCTATGTAGGCAAATTATCATTATATAATAACTCCTGAATAGGAATATCTTCACATCTCCTTTCTCTTCTGTTGCTTAGAGAAAAATGGCTTTCTTTCCTATAGCTGCAATAAAACCCACAGAGAATTCTTCATGTGATTTCACTGAAACTCACTCTTACATGACTTCAACAAATTATAAATATGTGGGTCACTTAATTATCCTTTTAAATCCTTCCACTAGTATTAAGAGCAGAGTCAATAAAAAAATAGCAACTGAAGTATTAAAAGGGGAAGTATTAATATACTCAAATGGCATTTTATCTTTATACATTGCTGAGAATATGTGAGTACTAAGAAAACAAAAAATGGCCCCATCATAATATGAAGCAGGAAAAAAGCATCATTATTGTGTATTTCTTCTCCCTAAATTTTTGCATCTCTGATTATCTTTTTTGTTTCAGCTAAAGTAACAGATGTTTAATTTCACCTACCTTAATAGATAAGGCATCAGGATGTATGAAGTACTTCAAAGGCCCTAAGATGGTTAATCGAATAAAAATATATTAAAGATTCGCTAAGTAATATAAAATATTTATTAATTTTGGGACAAGTCAAAGGTTTGCAGTTCTGTTTCTATCAAAGTATTCATTCATTTACCAAATAAGCTTTTATTATTTACCAATATGACTCATTTTATAGAGAGGTAGATATAGGTAAAGATCACCGTCTGATCTTATTCCAATCTCATTTCAAAAGATAGCTAGTGTAAATATGGTTTGAGAGAGTTTATCAGTTGAGATTCAGTCAGGAAAACAGAGCTGCTCTCATCTAATAGAATGGTTTTCAAGTTGGGGTGATTTTGCCTCTCTGCCACCCCAGGAGCCAATTGGTCATTTCTGGAGTTACTTTTGGTTGTGACAACTTCAAGGGTGTTACTGTTATATATTGGTTACAAGTAGAGATGTTGTTCAACACTCTACAAGACCCAGAGCAGACTCCCACAACCAAGAATTATTCTTCCTAAAATATCAATAGTAGTTGAGAAACTCTGGTCTGGTAGAAGGAATTTAATATTATGAAAGCATCAAGACAGTTAAAAAGCTGAATAAGTGTGAGTGAGGGAGCCCAAAGATGAGCAACTGTGGCAAGAAACCACTGCCTCCTAAGACAAGGGCCCAGGAGCCAGAACCACTGCACTGTAGCTGGGTCTCTGATGGATTCTACTCTACTCAGGAGATGGGACTAATGTGAGAGAATCTCTCCAGTGAATAATTAACCCCAAAGAATATGTAACTCCTAATGGAGTTACCACCAGAAGCAGAGGGTAATGAAAAGAAATACCCTGGTCTCTATTTTCTGCCCTCTTGCCAGTTTTTCACCAGTGTTTCTAATATAAAGCCAATAAATAAAGGACTTGGAAAACTATAGGTTGCAGAGGACTAAGAGAAACAGATCTGACAGCCAACAGAAAAGTTACCAGCACAAGAAGTAGGAGAAATGAAACTTGCTAATCTTATTCGAGTCTCCCTGGTGTTCTCACACATTATATATATATATATATATATATATATATATATATATATATATTTTTTTTTTTTTTTTAAACACAAAAGTATGTCAAAAGTAACAGGTATGGCAGAGTTAAAATATACATACCAATGGATATAGCCCATTATCAATTTTCAGATGCAGACTAGAAAAAAGAGAAGGTATTTACTAAAGCATAGGTTCTGGACAAATCATTAAGAAAAAAATAACATCACACATAATTAATTTGTTTTGATAATTTTTCCCTTCTATTTTTCACTCAAGTTTGAGAGGATAATATGTGTAATTTTTTTCCTTTCTTGTCATTATCTTGATGTCACAAATAATGTTGCACATCCTAAGGGGCAAACAAGTGGACATGAAAGAACAATGAAGGTGTTACAACACTGTTAATCCTGTGAAAAATCAAAATTACACCAATGTTTTATCTAAATAGAAATTAGGAAACTGAAGTAATAGAACTTTCTCTTCCATGGCAACTCTAGAGAAAGGGCAGATGGCATGAGACTGTGGACAGATAGACAATGGAGAGACTACATTTACTGTGAAAAATTTACTTCCAGTGAAACCTCCTATAGCATTTCATCATCAATTGTCAATATTTTTTTGATATCACTATATATATGTGGATGCATAGAAATATCCTATTAGGAATTTACACTTCTCATTCATCATTTTAGAAGGCATCATAGATGTTTCACTCAACCAAGGAGACAGAAGCCAGCTTGGGTAGGGCACCATACTAATACATAAACCAAAGTTAAAACATTAACCCTGTATGAATGATCGTGTGGAGAACAATTCATTTTTGAATCCCATTTCCAATGTCTTGAAGTAGTGATTGGGAAGAAGAAGAATGGTTCAGAGAAAATTATCATAGCTAATGGTTAAACAGAGCAGTGTGCTGCTTCTGTGACTAGCAGGGTGTTTGTTTCTTTTTAAAGAATGGTTGGTATTTAAACAAAGTTACCTAGGGAATTTTTAAGTTTCCTTATCATATACTACATAATTATTAACAGATGGAAGAGAATTCAGGAAGAGTGAGAAATATTTACAGAAGAAAACAATTGGTCTCATAAAGCCAGGAACTCCAAACACGTGGGTATTAAATAGTCAAGATACAGGCGATGTGGATTACGTGATGAATAAAAAAGCAAACCAAAAAACCTGCCCTTTTTTGGTTGTTGTTGCTTTGATTTGGAAAGCTTTGTTTTGGGAGACTGTGAGAATTTCTTATTTTCCCAGACCTTGTGGAACAAATATATAACATAACTTATATGTGGTGATGAGCATTATGTGTAATGCAGGCTTGTACAGGTCGATTAACTTCTCTTGTCCAGGCAGTGATTTCTAAACAAGGCTTTAAAATCATTAACTATAATGGGGCCTGTTCATACCCTTCATTTTTGACAAATTCATGTCACCTTCAGGGACTAGGCAATCTCAGAGGCCTCCCTACTGTAGAAGATGCTATGTCTGTCTGTACCATAACCAGTTATAAATTTATCTGTTAATGTCTAGGGCATTTAAGGTAGAAGTCTACATCCTTCTCTAGACATAAACCTGCAGGATTCATATATAGGGGCTAAAAGAAGATAAATCCTTCAAGGGCATCCAAGGACAGATCAACCAATCAACTCAAAGCAGGTATGAATTATGAATTACACAATCTATTTGAGTTACCAGCTAGGCAAAACAGAAAAAAAAAGGAATGGGGTGATATTGACAGAAGAACTATGCATGGCTTTGGGAAATGTGACAAATTCTGAAGCATGTGTTATGTAGTTTATATGAGTCTAGTAATTTTTGAAAGTTATTTACAAGGCCCAAGTAAGTGGTACTGGCATGTTCATGCATGAGAAAACATCCAGGGAAGACTTAATAGTTCAAGGAGGCGATAAAGAGGAGAGGGACCAATTATTTGCATTAGCTATCAATGGTAGGAAAATAATCAGTCTGTGCCCAGCAGGGAAAATTTAGGTTAAATATTAAGCAACAATTTGCCAGATATTCCAAGTGTTTTCTTAACATCACTCCCATACTTTCCTACTTACCGTCAAGGAATTTAGATTTTTTAAACTATAATTGGTCAGAGCTTGATTTGATGCCAATCTGTTAAAGTTATTTTAGAGATTATAAGGACTGCTTAAACTCTTTCAAAGAGAAGATCAGTAGTTCTTAACATTTATTTCAAGAGCAGGAGGGATAAGAGCCTCATGTGGTGAAGCTGTAAGCAAGATATCAGTGTATAGGGGCTATGAGGAGGTAGAACTTAAACAGGTAGGATCATCGCCTAGAATGCTAAAGTTCAAAACTGCACGTGTGAGTCTAGCATTGGGTAGGATTTATAGCTGGCATCAATGCTATAGCTTGACTGCCTGGGAATGAGGTAAGGCATCTTGTGCAGGAATGGAGCAATGGACTAACAATTCCTCCAGAGAGATAGTTCATCAGGGAAAACCAAGAAATCATGCCAGTATACTACTGCAGGGCTCCTCAAATCCTCATTATTGGGTCAGCAATGACTTCAGAGATGGGGCAGGCCCCAGACTGGAGGTACAAGCCTATGTACTAATATCAGAAGGATGCTACAGTGGAAAACCCATACTTACCTTGTATAAATGAGGGATATTTTTCCTTTTTAATGAAAATATGCATTTAATAAAATGTCCATCCCTAAATCTTGGCACAAAAAATTCCAAACCAAAGGAAGAAAATACATGGTGAATTGTATTTAATTTTCAATTCCCCTAATGCTCTTTTCACTCATGCAAATATACTGTGAAACACTGCCTAAGTTTAAGTACTTGAACTTCTACTCACAGCATGAAGAAGCAGGCAAGCATTATTTATACTGTATTTCAGCTCATTTATAGGTGAAATATTATTTTGTGGACCAACCTATGAAATCTAACCACATTGAATTCCTCTGGTTATAAGCAGTTTTGACTCCAGGGGACAGGGTATGGCTGAATGCACATGTGGGGGTGAAGTGAACCCAGTGAGAAAGGTTAGAGAGCATCTAGCAGATCATTAAACAGCTGCCTTTCAAATGTGCAAAACACAACCCATTTGTAGTCTGGGGACTGTCTGTATTGATTCTTCCCAGGGAAGTTACTTATTTTTATACATGGTGTGGTGTGTTCTATCCACTTTACAGTTTTACATGCTAACACTCAAGTGTATTATAAAAAGAAAAACAGCTGTTAATGGTATGATTTGTTTTTCTTTGCATCAAGGAAGCAGCAAGAACATTTTCTTTTTCCTTCCCAAGTTTTTAGTTGTTGTTGTTGTTGTTTTAGTAGTACCAAGGAATGTGAGTAATTTTGTCAGACCCATGAAGCCAGTTCACTTATTTATTCATTCATCAAATATTTGTTGCTATTATGCGCCATGTACTAATATAGGTACAGGGATAACAAAAAAAGTTTCTATTCATTTAAGGATCTCATATACTAATGACAAGTTTAAAATGTATGAAATAAATAAAGAAATAGGTAGTATTTGAAATGACAGTGTTAAGAGGAAAGCTAAAGCAGGCTACTAAGAAACTGCTGTTTTATATATGGCAATCCAGGAAGACCTCTACCTGGTGACATTTGAGCAGAAATTTCCAGGAAGTGAGGGAATTAACCATCTATTTCTCTATTTGTAGAAAGAGCATTCCAGGTAGAAGAAATAGCAATTGTAAAGTCTTGAGGAATGGCAAGCAAGTGCAGTATTTTTAAATTTATTATTTTGAAGTAATTATAGACTCACAGGAAGTTACAAAAAAAAATAGTCCAGAAAGATCAAGAATGCTTTCCACCCAGATTTGCCTAATGGCTATATATTATATAATTATATACAGTATCAAAAATGGAAAATTGGTATTCTTATTTTCTACAGTCCTTATCCAGTTCCCACCAGTAGTTTCCATCAAGTGTGTGTGTGTGTGTGTGTGTGTGTGTGTGTGTGTGTGTGTAGTTCTATGCAATTGTATACCACATATAAATTCATGTAATGACCATCACTATCATGATACAGAAAGCTTCCATCATCATAAAAGAATTATCTAAAGGTACACCTTTATAGTTGCACCATCCAAATCCCCCACCCATTCCCAAATCTCTAATCTGTTCTTCATCTCTGTGATTTTGTCTTTTGAGGAAACTCATATCTGTGGATTCATTATTTGAGGAAAGAAGTGAGACAAATTGAGTCAGGCTTTAGTAGATCACTCTAGATGCTGAATATTCAGATAGTAGAGTAGCTAATAAGGAAGGAGAGGAGTCATTGCAATAATTCAAGTGAAAAATGATGTTGGTGCTAAACTAGATGCTTTCAGTGGAGGCAAAGAGAAGTGGGTAAACTTTGAATATCTTTGGAAGGTAGCACTACCAGGTGTGCTGATGTGTAGGATGTGAAAGAAAGAGTTCAGATGACTCCAAGGTGGATAGAGTGCATAGAATGGAGAAAATGGTGAAAGGATCAGATGAGATGGTGGAGGAGTAGAGGTGTAAGCAAGAGTTTAAGACTTGTTATTGTATTTACTTTTCAAAGTAATTCTAGAAGATGGAAAGTAGTATCATTGCTGTTCTGTAAATGAATGAAACAAGCATAAAAGAAAACCAAGATTGTGTACAAAGTTCCCCAGTTAATGAGCATTGTAGGAAATATTTGAGTCTTGGTCTGGTTTCTTCCAGAGCTACAATTTTCCCCTAAAAACATCTTATCATCCAAAACAAGCAATGTGTAGACCCTAAACACATTGCCTATGGTAAAAGGAGTCATCTGCCAGCAAGATAGCCAAAATCACATCCTAGTGCCGATCCATTTCACAACTAGCCTAACCGAGTGAGCCCCTCTTGAATCTCTATTCCTTTAGGGAATCTGAAAAAAGTCCATGTGAAAGGCCCCCACCTCCCAAACTTTATGAAGCTGTGAGAATACCATTGCAAGTGCCCATCAACCCACAAATGGATTAATCAACTGTGGTATATGTATACCATGGAATACTATTTAGCCAGAAAGAAAGATGGAAACTTTGCCTCTGTTATATTTGCCTGAATGGAGTTGAAACACATTCTTCTTAGTAAAGTATCACAAGAATAAAATGTATCCAATGTACTCTGTATGAAACTAATAGATAAATAACTAGGTGCCCACAGGAGAGAAAAACACACTTATATTAAAGTGGGGGTGGGGAAGGAAGGAAAGGAATAAGGGGAATTGGTAAATTCTCACCTAATATGCACAATGCGAGGGTGTACAGTACACCCCCTTGATGAAGGACTCATCTACAACTTGAACTTTACCTTAGAAACCCAAACAATGTGATCTAAATATTTGTATCCTCATAATCTGCAATTTCAAAAAAGGGTTTTACAGTCACACGCAGGCATTTGAGAGTCAGACTTCTGAATAAATTCAGTGTTCCTCCAACTACAAAGTAACTGATTCAGAAACATGGTGGCTTTATATGTATTTATCCACAGTGGTTACATTTCCTTATAATAATTCTAGCTTGGTAGATCACAGGCAGTCACTTAAAGTAACCCAGAATAGCTAAACCTGAGAGCTCATTGCCTACTGCCTTTTACTATGTTTGCATGCAGCAAGCAGGGATAAAACATGCATTAAATAGGCTAACAAGCTTTCTGGAGCTTTTCAGACAAAAATCATAAGAATTCAAATGAGACTATTATTAAAAACACAAAGACTATGCATACTTAGAATCTATTGTTTTCCTTTTCAGTCTGTATAAGTTAGCAAAAAATGATGCTGATCTTATTATGTCTAATATTAAAGTGTATTTTGCAAGTTCTATTGCAAAATAACTTAAATGAACTATTGTTCATTTAAAAAGACAATATTGACATCTTTTACTACAACTTACACCATGGGTCAAATTCTAATACAGATAATATCCTTGCAATAAAAATTCTATAAAATGACATCAACAAAATCTTTCATGTTTGAGCCAGCAGCCTGATAGTGTTAAGCAATTCTGATTACAGTGTGCTAGGAAATTTGAGAATAATTATTTGTCCTGGCCAACAAAGGTTGACTACATTAAAAACATAGACATCCAGTGTAGGATTGCTTCTAAATCAAGCATCTGGAGAAGTCAAATCAAAGTTGGCATGCAGTAAATGTTTGTTGCATGAACACTGAATAGGGAGCTTCATCTATTCCACTCTAAATAGTGCTGAATTCACAGTTCCTAGGTCAATGTCTGGCATATGTATCCTGAAGGAATGAATGGACACAGAGTAATTTTTTTTCAGAAATGCAAATTCAATCATGTCATTTTTCTGCTTAAAATCCTGCAATTGATTCTCTTAGCCTCCAGAATATTATTTTGAGCTGTGTTTCTCATACTTTGATGTACATTAAACTCACCAGGGAGCCTATTAATAAGCTGATTCTGATTCAGTAGGTCTAGAGGATACCCTGAGATTCTCCATTTCTAGCAAGTGCCTAGGGTACCTTTAGACAACACTTTGAGTGCAAATACCACAAGCTACTTAACTTTACCTGAAAGACTTTCGTTTTATAAGTTGACCCCATGTTTCTTTCTATTACCCCAAATTATACATTTGTTCCAATTAATATTTCTTCCTAAAAATGCCATTATTTTGCATTATCTGTGTGGATGCTGAGTTTTCCCCAGTTCTAGACCTTTTTCAAGTCTTAGTCTGGGCATCATATCCACCACAATATTTCCCATTATTTCCCATTCTCCCTTAGACTGGTTAATGTCTCTCTCCTGTGTTTTCAGTGCAGTAATGGAGTAAAAACCTATCACATACATTATCACAGGCAATGATGGCACCATTGATGCTATCAAAATGCCTAGGTGAATAAAGAAAAAGGGGATAGAGGACTTATAAAACTAAGTTTTCAGAGAAAATAAACTAACTATAGTTAACTGGTTGTTCATTTATGATAACCAATGTAGGGGCTAGAGTCTCTTAACCCACCTCCTCACACCACTGCTTATTTCCTTGTAATATACTTTGGAGTCACACATCTATATTTTGCATATGTAGAATCTTGGCTCTCCAAACATTGCCAACACAACCTGTGATAAGACAAGATACAGTTTATTGCTTACTAGGATAAAGACGATCACCACCTGGGCAGAGCTTTGGTAGTGTTGCACAAGGGGAAGGGGGAGGTAAGATTTTATTGAGAATCTGAAGTTTGGTTGAGATGGGTAATTCCATATAGTGCTACAATCAGGATTGAGTATGGATCATGAAATTACAACTTAGATTTAGTGGAAGCAGCACAGCAAAGATTTTGAGCAAGTGGTTTCGGGAGTGTTCGGGTGTGAGATCTATATTGATGTTTTCTGTTGAAGAGTTGATGGGACTTTGAGGAAGTCACCGTAATGAACAGTCAAGTCATTTGCCTAAGCAAAGATTCTTCTTGAATAAGACAATCATGCTAATGAAGACAATGCAATGATAAATCGTGTGTCACTGCTGCTCTGTGGACTCCACCTCAAGTAGCAAATATCCATGTAAAACAATGTTATTTTTCCAAATGACACTGAGTTGTGTCCTGTGGCCATTTTTACTTAGTATGTGTTTCTCTTCAACATCTACTCAACCACCGATTACTTGATACTTATTTTATGGGAGGTGCTCTGTATATCATAGGGATTTTAGGGTCTATAATGACATCGTCTTCCCCTCGGGAAGCTTTTAATATATGAGAGAATGACAATATTTAATACCACAAACAGGTTGGACCAAAAGCTCCCCACCCCTTATACTATCATTTGGAAAAATAACACTGTTTTACGTTGATATTTGCTACTTGAAGTGGAGTCCACAGAGCAGCTGTAACATTTGGGAGTTCTTTGAAAATGCAGTCTCAGGCACTAATCCAGATCTAGTGAATTAGTTCATCCATTTATAAAAATATCCCCCATGTGATTTGTATTGTATTACATTTTTTTGTTTATTTTTGAGTGTTTTGTTTATTTATTTAACTTTTTTGAGATGGGGGCTCCCTGTGTTGCCTGCCTGGTCTCAAACTCTTGGACTTAAATCCCAAGTATTCAGAACTATAGGTACATACTTCAGCATGTAGCTTGTATGCATTAAATTTTGAGGAGTATTGCTTTAACATATATTCAATTCCAGGTTTGATGCCCATTGCTCAGTGGTTAGGGCACTGGCCACATACATCAGGGCTGGTGGGTTTGAATCCAGCCTAGTCCTGCTTAAAAAAAAGCAATGATAACTATAACAACAACAACAAAATAGCTGGGCATTGTAGCAGGTGCCTGTAGTCCCAGCTACTTGGGAGGCTGAGGCAATAGAATCACTTAAGCCCAAGAGTTTGAGGTTGCTGCAAGCTATGATGCCATGGCACTCTACCAAGGGCAACATGGTGAGACTCTGTCTATATATATATATACCCAATGAGGTATTGTTAGTTCTGTTTACAGATGTGTAAGTTGAAGCTAGAAAGTTTAAATGACTTGTACAAGGTCAAACAACTTGTAAGTGGCTGAATAAAGACCCTCTCACATCTTTTGCCTCTACCATACTCAAGTCAGCTACTGCCTTACAATGGGATGCAATTTAGTAATCCAGGAGGAATAAATATGCTAAGAATGTAATGATATACACGTTGGAAAGTACATTTCCTTTCAATTCTCATTTCTCTTTCCTTTCAAGTTTTCTGATGCATAAAAATATGAACAGCAGGTCTGAGCAATGTTTAGGTGCAGTGCTTTGATCCTTTTGCCATTCAAGATATTTGATTTGCATTCTGCCAAGGAGTCTCTGATAACCTCTGTGATGCACACCACGCTGTTAGTCAAGAAAGGGCTGATCCACCTTCATCTGAGAGCTGGCTTACTCTGAGCTGCTCACAGGGAAAGGTTGTCTATTTAGAAATTATTATAATTCTTTCTTCAATTATAAAATCTTGTAGTTAGGGAATCAGGAAAAGGTTTAAAGGTTGAAAACTGCATGTCACGGTGATTATAGTTCATAAAAGTATATCATGTACTTGAAAATTAGTAACACAGTAAATTTTAAGGGTTCTAACCACAAACTATGACAATTACACAAGGTCATCCATATGATAATTAGTTTGATTTCTCCATTCCACAATGTAAACATATATCAAAACATAATGTTGTCCACCCTAAGTAAGTACAATTTTGTCCCTTAAAATAACTGCATACATTTGCATCTGCCACACTGGATTGCTAGTTTGAGCATTACAAAGCCGGTGCCAAAATAGTACCTCAAGTATCAGGCTCTATTAAATTTGATCTATCTATAAGGCAATTTCCAATTCTATTTTTGAAGAGAAAAGTAGATTGAAAAGATAGACAATGTAGGTAACAACTCCTGTAAAATCATATGCTCGTCATAGTAATCTTGAAGATGTAAATTTCAGTTTGCTCCTCCTTCATTTACCTAATCATTTAGGTAGTTATGGAATACCCATTAAGTGCGTAGAACTGTCAACATATACAGCAAAGCTGTGGGTGTAGGTAAGACTTCCCGAGGAGATGCATAAAGTTGGCACTCAGAACTGGCAGATGTGTGTCTATAAGCTAAGGATTCCTTCAGAGACTAGTTAGAAATGGAATAATAGGCAGTAAAGAATACACTAGTTAGTTGTGGTACATAAGCACTTTAGCACCACTTAGATTGTTAACACCCTGTTTTGTCTTGGGTGCACTTCATTACTCTGTTTATTAAACAAGCACACCATCATCTGGAGTTATTGTCATGAACAGCACAATAAAGCCTGCCACATCAGGGATGTCATCTATCCAATTAGGTGCATCCCTCAGCTGTTCCAATATGCACACTCCTGTGCCTATAGACAGGTGCTTGGTGGAGATTGCTTCTAGGTATGTATCTGCGGAAAGACCTTGTGATGCAGGGCACTTTGGAACATTTTCCTCTAAGCTTCAGGAATGAATCTGCAGGCTCCTTGCCAGCTTGCATTTTGTTTGAACACAGGAACATGGTAAAAAATGTACTTTTGGATTTAAGATTATTGGTAAATTATTGTAGAAGAAGTAAAACTTCCTTGAGGAATGGAAGTCTTCTATTCAATCCAGGTTTAAAATGAGGTTTTGATGAAAGCTCTAGGTGGGTAATAAGTATATATACATATGTATGGCTGCTTATAAATATATATTATATCAGTGAGTTAAAATAATATCTGTTATTCATTCACTGGGGCATGGATCATTGTTATGAACTATGATGATTTTAGGAATTGCTGGGGCCATAAACAAATAATACATATTGTTTTCAACAAACTCTCTAAATGTATCAGTGGGTTTATTTAAATAATTTTTACTTTTATTACAGTGCATAAATAACTTAGCAAACTCAAATTTGAACCTGATATCAATTTGACATTCAAAATTCAGCCAAGTGTTTATCAAGTACTGACTGTGTTCTAGATGCTGAGGCTGCAATTTCAAGAGACCAGTGAGCTCTGTCATAGAGCTCACAATGAATGGTCTTCCTGAAAGTATGAGGTCTCTAGTTTTCCACGGTGATTTAAAAATTGTGAAGGTAAGAAAAGGGAGTCTGTTTCTGTGTAGATAAATATACTCTAAGTCCTTCCAGAAACAATCTCCATTGGGTAATGCAAGCTGTATGTGGAATGAAATTGAGTCCAATCCACGATCCAGCAGAGCTTCAGCCCAGGATTTCTTTAGAGCCTTTGCTACACACAAAGTTGGCTGATGTGCCATTCAGCATCCCAGCAGCTCTTTCTCTTCACACTAGCAATGGCAAAGCTTTGTGCGGAGGCATTGCTGGCTGCTTTCAACTAAAATCATCCGTGGAGACTGTAAGAGGTTTTTTGCACACCTTATTAAGGTAGGCAAGTGGATCTGAGTGTGTGAGTGCCTAAAAGCCGGAAGACATCTGTTGAGAGGAAAGCGCTCTTCCGTGGGTCTGGCAGCCTCTATGTAAGTCTTCTATTCTGATGCAGGAGCGTGTGAGCAGTGGGTGGGAAGAGATGCTTTGGTACTTGGAATGCTGAGGTCCGGATTAAGAGATATTGTAATAGCTAGTTAGAGGCAGAATAAAGGGCTGGGGATCAAAGAATTCAAAAAATGCCTCCTTACGTTATTTCTCTGAAGTTATACCATATCATTCCAGGGGGACAAAAAAGAAAACAGCAGTAAGGGCAAGTAGCCCAAATCTTTGAGCCTTTGTGGTCATCCGGCTTTTGAAAGTCTCCTTCTCACAGACCATTTGTTTGGCTCCTCAGGAGGGGGACAATTCATATCCACTCCCCTCTCCTGGAACATTTCTTTCTTCTACACTCCATTGGGGAACAGTAGAGTTTAACAGTAACAGACAATTGTTTTCCCCCAAAGCTTGTGCCCTCTTCTGCGGTTTAAAGGTGTTTTTAAGAGACTCCTGCTAGGGCAATCTTGGTGCCTGTGTGTTAATGCGGCGATTAACTTTTAGCATCGGCGCTTACATTAATTTTTCTCTCTTTCTGTTTGACTAAAGCAGTCATTGAAATTCAGTGTGAGTAGCGTGAAACTTTATCATAAAACCCTGCCTCGCGTAGAACACCTTGTTTTTTTTTCTTTCTTTTTTTTTTCCTGTTGTTTTCTTAGCAGCTTTCTTGGTGGTATATACATTGCTGCCTTCCTTAGAATATCAAATTTCTCGGTGCCCAAACATTAAGAAACAGTAGGGCAAACCTCTATGTTATGTTTTATCTGAGAAAAAAGTACTATTGTCAAAAGTTTGATTTGTTCAAGTTTGAAAATGAAAATGTCTTTTTAACAAGTTGGTTGAGTGAAATGCTGTAACATTCTAAGCGTCTTTATTTGAAGTTCTTTGGCAGTTAACATATAGTTAGATAACAAAAAGTAGAATGATTTATCTTTTATGTATCTTTGCAAAAGTTATTAAGCAAGGCTTTACTTTTAATAAGAGTTTAGAAAAGATAGTCAGGACGAGGAACTGGACATAGAAGAGACCTTTACACTTCTAAATGTTACCTTTGTATATTTGGGATGTGATTTTATCATTGGAAATGCCTCTGCCTTGAAGTAAATTTATTATTTATAATGGGTGCTTTGTTTTAATAAAAGAGAACCAGTGATAGGTTCTTTGTTATACATTTGAATGTTGTCAATTTTTTTGCTGTATTTATTACCTGCTTTTTCTTTCATGAGGTTTACTTTGGAAATGAAGCATGCTCAATAATGGGTTGACATTCAGCTTCTGTGTTTTAAATTTCAATCCTGTCAATGTTGTTATCACATCTGGAGTGTGTGGAAAGAAAAGATACCAAGTTTTATTATTTAGATTAAAGTGTGGGAATTGCAGAGTGATATTTTCCAATGCATTTTCACTCTAGTTTCTGCCACAGAGGCAGCGTGAGGGCTTTCAGGAAGATGGAGTGGTGTAATTACCAGGTGCACACGTTCATTAATCCTTCCTGGCTAGAGAAAGCTTCAAGTTCTTCTCCAGTGGCCCATTCGTAAAGCTATAAATATCTAAATTGTGTCAGCCAAGAAGTCACACAGAATGGTGGCACTTTTTGAGTTCAATTTCATGCACTGTTGCTTTGGTCTTGTGAGGAAAGCTCTGAATTCCTGAAGATAGTCTTGCTTGTAAAGTTTTGAAAACAAAACATCAGATCATGGAGAATTTCATTTAAAACGCATGTTCTTCTTTCGCAAAGTAGACAATTGATTGCAGTGAGGGAGATCAGAAAATATTTTACCTCCCTTTTCTTTAGAACTCTTCTTTTTTATTTTGCATGATCGAGATGATAGCTAAGATTGTGGTGATTTTGAAAAAATATTTATGGCTTATGGTTGATTAATCTCTGCTCTACTTCAAATCTGTATGCCCCTGTATTTATCTGTAGTCGTGGAATATTTGTATTGCATGTGGAGTCGTGAAAGATTTGCTCAAAAACAGTATTTAAAGTGGTTCCTAAGAGTACTTTTATAATAATGAAATTTTCCTTAATAAAATAATTCAAAAGATATATATTCTGTGTACAAATTACAAAGGAGAACTGGAGAATATTGTGGTATGAATAGAAAGTATAGCAATGTACTTCAGTGCTACCTTTCCTCTTAAATATTCCCTTGCTCTCAACTAAAATAAAAACTAATGGAGACATCAGCAAGAAATGTGTTGATTCTTCAATTACATCTAGGAACTTGACTGATAAGATGGAGACACAAGGATACACACACACACACAGAAACATTTTAAAACTCGTGGTATCGTTTCCTTTATATTCTCTAGAGTAAAGCTAGCACATATTCAAAGTGACTGTACAGAATATATTTATATTTTCATATTTTTACTTAAACTTGAAAGGGTCCAAAAATATAATTAAAGTGGTTTTCTAATTCTCTCCTATGTTTGAATATGCTGGGGTTACTGGAAATTCTTAAGACACTTGTTGAAGATTTCATCCAGAATATTTAAAAGGTACATACTTTTCCTCTTGATTTTACAATTAAGGAAAAATGAAGGGGGGAAACTATGGATTTTTCTACTTTTAAAATTATAGTAGTTAATGCGATCTTAAAAAAAAAAACAAAAAAAAAACACTCCCGGGTGGCACCTCTGGCTCAAAAGGAGTGGGCACAGGCCCCATGTACCACAGGTGGTGGGTTCAAACCTGACCCGGCCAAAAATTGCAAAAAAAAAAAAAAAAAAAAAAAAGAAAAAAAGAAATAAAAAAAAATCCCGTGGGCATTTTATTTTATAAATAAGTGAAAAACCAAAAATTATATATTGATAAAGGAAAAGGGATGGCAAAACGCAGTATCAAGTTGGTCT
>CAUYPK010060975.1:0-10572 GCA_963574355.1 Loris lydekkerianus
TAGGCTACTCTTACTGGGGTTAGGTGATATCTCAAAGTAGTTTTGATTTGCATTTCTCTGATGATTAAGGATGATGAGCTTTTTTTCATGTGTTTGTAGATTTTGCATCTGTCTTCTTTAGAGAAGTTTCTCTTTAAGTCCCTTTGGGGCAAGCAATTTAAACAGAAACTTCTCTGAAGATGACAGATGAATAGCCAATAAATACATGAAAAAATGCTCATCATCTTTTTTTTTGTTGTTGTTGGGGATTCATGAGTATACAAAGAAACAGGTTACATTGATTGCATTTGTTAGGTAAAGTCCCTCTTATAATTGTCCCCACTCTTTTTTTTATTGTTGGGGATTTGTTGTGGGTACAAAGAAACAGGTTACATTGATTGCATTTGTTAGGTAATGTCCCTCTTAATGCTCATCATCTTTAATCATCAGAGAAATGTGAACAAACCACTTTGAGATATCACCTAACTCTGGTAGGATTAGCCCATATCACAAAGTTCCAAAACTCAGATGCTGGTGTGAATGTGGAGAGAAGGGGACACTTTTACACTGCTGGTGGGATTGCAAACTAATACAGCCTTTTTGGAAAGAAGTATGAAGAATTCTCAAGTAACTAAAAGTTGACCTACTGTTTGATACTGCAATACCATTACTAGGTGTCTACCCAGATGAACAAAAATCGTTTTAACAACAAAGACATGTGCACCAAAATGTTTATTGCAGCCCAGTTCACAATAGCCAAGTCATGGAAGCAGCCTAAATGCCCATCAACTCATGAATTAATAAATGAATTAGATTTATGGAATAGAATAGAGAATCTAGAGCCCTATAAACTCAAGAGTACGCACCAGAAGGCATGTCTAGGGAGGGGTGTTTATAGCAGTATGGCTCATAGAGGGAAAAGCTCCAAGAATCCAAGTGCCCATTTATAAAAGAATTATTTTTGTCCACTCTCACAGTTGAATGTCCTAAAGCAAGGAAAATAAAGAAAATACAATTTCAAAGCAAACATTATGAATGAATCTTAAAAAACGACGTGTGAAAAGCACCAAGTTGCCGGAAACTATTATACATAGAGCATGATTATGCTTATAAAGAGTTCAAAATTAATAAAATGTTATAAATACATATCCATTTGTTAATTTTTTAAGCAAGACAATAAATAAAATTGAAGGTAGTGATTAATTCTTAGAAAGGGTTAAGGGATTAAGCTGGGGCTGGGAGGAAGCATGCAGGTAAACACTCTGGCCTTTGTAATGCTGGGTATTAAGTTGTCATTTGAGGAGGGTTCTTTGTCATGTTTCATAAACTTACAAAATGTACTGTTCTTTGGTATTATTAATTATTACATAATTTAAACATGTCCAAGTAAAAATGATTAACATTGTCAAAGCAGCGGAGCACCATAGTCTTTGGGACATGTCAGGAAGAAAATTACTTCCCCAGTAAAGAAGCTGAGGCAAGTAATTCTTTCAGTAGGCTCACAGTGGAAGGATGAACAAAAAAGAGTAATTAGAATTGACTGTAAAAGAGTGATTTCAGTAGCTGACTTTTCTAACAGCCTGACCCGGCAGTTCTGTAAGGTCGACTATAGTAAAATAACTTCTATCCACTTTAGATCATGAAAAAACGTAACCATGCTTTAGACCCAACATGACTCAGCTACTTCCCCTCGAGATCTCAGTCTACCAAATTCCCCTTTTGATCACTCTTGCCTAGCCTTTTATTTTTGCTGTTTCCTCATGCATAAAGAGCCTGGTCTTTGTCTTTATTCCAGTGCTGACTCACCACTCTCTGATCCATTGCCATCTTGAACTTCTACCATTCCTACACTGCTAAATCTCAGTCCTGTTTACTCTTTATTGTCCACTTTATCTGCACATTATAAAATAATGCCCAGGAAAGTTAAACGATTTGCCCATGGTCACGTCACTCAGGTTGGTTTAACTTCAAAACTTGTGCTTTTAACCACCATGCTCTGTTGCTTACCACCTGGCGATCGTTGTTGGAATAGTCAATCAGAGCAACTGGAGTTAATGAAAAAGGTGACTGGAGTAGATCTAAGGATCTGGGTGATAGGAAATTCAGTCACACAGCAACAGGACACTTATTTTTGTAGACTAATTGGGGAATAGGGCTTGTTTGTATGGGCATCATACTCATTGCTTTCCAATGTTTCCAATATTATTTTTAAATGAAATGGTATTGTATTCTGACTCACTATAGATGATCCTGATAAGCTCTAGGTAATTTTTTTTTTTTTTTAATTGTTTGAGATTCATTGAGAGTACAGAGAATTAGGTTACACTGATTGTGGTTGTTTGGTAAAAAGTCCCTCTTATAATTGTGTCCTGCCACTAAGAGGTGTGCCATACACCATGACCCTACAATCCCCTCCTACCTCCCCTCTCCCCAATCTCATTCCCGTAGGTAATTTTAATTTAGGAACAGCTAATGACTAAATTAGGAACAGCTAACTTAAGAATGTCCTCTCAACACCTATTCCAAACTTTAAATAATCCAGTGTAGCAAATGGAGCTTTTAAGTATTGAGATCACTGTTTTGTATTGAACTGCCTTCAAATCTAATATAGCAGCTTCTTGTAAATATATTAATTCATAAAATTTCTAATTAACATGCATTGCATTCTTTTATATTTTCCAAGCCATAATGAGCCAAAAAGTAGAAAATTTTCCAAAATAATAAGTGAAATATTAATGGAATTCACGAGCATGACAAATTGGGGCTTCTAACTCCTTGATTCAAAGCTTATAAATTTAAATAATTTATTACCTGACCAAATAATGTTATTTGGTCATTGAACAATGTCAACATTTTTGATCTCTGAAGTCAAAATTTTAGGTAAATCTTCTATCAGCTCCCTAAAAATACTATACCATAGAATGTGCCACTCATATGTAAGTTTACTAAGTATATTTAAAGTGTATATTATGCATGTTAAAATTTGTTAAATATAAGGTCATTTTACTTTGACATTTGTCAAATCATACATTAGATTTTAGTATAAAGCATCAATGTCACAGACCTACAAAAATGTTGCAGAAGATAGTCTTAAAAAAAATTAATTGACCCCATTTACATGGGGTCTTTGATGATAAATTCTTTCCTACACATCAGAGAATAGTTGCTTCTTCCCTAGAGCAAAGTAAAGTGGTTTTTTTTCCTCCCTCATTCTCTTAAAGTTTATATTTCTGCCCAAGTAAAAAATGAGTTTCAGTTTCTATGGCCTTTGCTTCAGAGAGCTTCTCTGAGGGTGAGCTTTGAAATATGATTAGATCTTAATTCTTTAACTGTTTCCATAAGCTCATTTCACAGTTTGCTTTCTTATTCAGTGAGTAGGGTTGGGGAGAGGCATGTAAATCTTAATGTGCTCATTTGTGGGTGTTAGCCATGTAAATAGATGTTGCAATGGTAAGAAAATTAGTCCTGAATTACAGAGAGAAGAAAATCAACTGTCCCATGTTATTCTTTACATTAAGTGTCATTTAGTTTGTATTATTTTAGTCCATAATATTAACCAGAGTTATTAACTCTTTGTGAGCAGAAAATGTATCCAGTTCTAATCACATATTCAGAAATAGGGCCAAATTCAGGACTATATAGGCACCACTTGTTAGAATGGATTCACCAATATTTACTGATTATCACTCAGCAAATAGTGATGCTGATGATGATACATTATAACCCTTTTCAAAAACTGTCTCGTTTCTTCTTTCATTAATAAAGTACATGGCTTTTCTGTTGGATTCTTACAAAATGAATAAACAGGGACACAAACCAGAACACTTGGAGTTCCTAATTATTAGCTCCTAGGTAAAGCAGCTATTATATCTAAGGTGATTCAGTCAATTTTCTAGAAATGAATTAAAGCTGAGGAGTCATTAAATATGGAACAATGACATTTGCCGATATTTTTACTATTTAGACTAGTTGACCATTTTCTCAATTTGGCATTTATATATAGTGAAAAGAATTAAGGTACCCTTTCTTTTCATGATTGTATCAAAATAAGAATTTATTCTTAGCTTAAAATAAGATTCAAAAGGTGAATCATCAGGAACTAGATTTTTTTCACATCTATGTCTTACTTAACAAGGATACATCTTCCTACTTCCTGCCACTCTACCATCCTGCTTACTTTTTTCAAGAAGGGGCTTTGAAATTTAAAATGTGGTAATCAGAATATTTATAAACGGCATTCTGCCTGCTAATCCTCAATAATAAGTTGATCTTGGAGAATGTCATAAATTAGTATGATCAAGTCAAAGATAGATTAACCTTTTTTCAACATTCAGTTTAATAAATGTTAAGTGCCTAGTGAATGCAAAGCACTGTGAACATCTTTAGATGAACAACAAATAGAAACTCTATTTCAATAATTTTTAATCCATCTTGAAAGTTAAGGGGAATGGCAGTGAAGATAGTTCCGTAAAATTACTGACATTCTGTTTGAGCAAGCAGAAACTTCAAGATATAATTACATATATATAATTAAAAGTCAAATTTTATTGTTTAGTATAATATAATTTTGGGGAGAGTTATAACTACAATGTGATAAAGGTAATATTTTATTTGAATTTATATTACATTATCTTTATAAAGTTATTTTTATTTAATCAGCTTTCTTTATGTATTTGAATTATGTTAAAATGTTCTAAGATACTCATGACATATAAAACAAATTATATTTAGCAAGATGAAAAAATAGTGTAGATGCCTTCTTTCGTAAACATTTATGCCAAATTTCCATTTTACCCCAAATGCCCTTTCATCTCCTTATAGAAGATATAGTAAAGTATGGTAAATTATGTTTTATATACATTCGTAAACCCTTCCACTTCTGCCTCTTACCTCCACCTTACCTTTAATATGCTAAATGGAGGGCAGTGCCTATGGCTCAAAGAGTAGGGCGCTGGCCCCATATACCGAGGGTAGTGGATTCAAACCCGGCTCCAGGCCAAACTGCAGCAAAAAAATAGCTGGACGTTGTGGTGGATGCCTGTAGTCCCAGCTACTCTGGAGGCTGAAGGAGGAGAATTGCCTAAGCCCAGGAGTTGGACGTGGCTGTGAGCTGTGATCACGGCACTCTACTTAGGGTGACAGAGTGAGAAAAAAGGAAAATACTCTAAATGGAAATGAAGAAATAGAAAACTATATTTTTATCCAAAAGCTATATAAAATCTTACCAATTTAGCCCATATATGCTTTTTTATTGATTATTTAAATAATATTTTCCAAGCCACTGCTAAGCCAAAGCAATTAGCTCTGTTCATAACCTAATTAGAAAAAGTAAGACACACTTCTGAAAGATGATAGAACAGCCATAAATATTACCAAGACTCTAAATACTGAAGGATAAAAAGTAAATCACTTCTAATGGATATAAACAAAGAAAAGCATGTTAGCATTTGAACTGGTCATGGTACATTGATAGGATGGAGAAAAACATTATGGCAGAGGAATGGAGACTACAAAGCAAAACGCAGTCTGGAAAACCCATTAATGCATTTTAGAAAATGCTTATTCATTCTACAGTTATTGGTTGTGTTCTGTGATGGCCTTGGGTTATATCTGTGAACAAAATAGACAAAGGCTCCTGTCTTTGAGGACCTGATGTCCTAGCAGGGAAAAGGTAGTGTTTGGGGAGTTGGAAGCAGAAAGAGATGTGGGTTCCATATCACTGAGGGCAAGGAGTGTGGACTTGGTAAGCCAAGATTCGTCAGCAAGATGGTTACCAATATCAATCCAGGAACGATTAGAGGTTGGCTAAATGTGGAGACAAGTCAAGAGAACACTGTCAACATGAGATTGAGAAAGAAAGAAATTGGGTAAAGCAGTGGAAATGTTATAAACCAATAAGCTGAAGAGAGTAATGGTTTTAAGCCCACAGGAGAGGCAGAATTCTGGTTGCAGTGTGCCATAGGGACAGTACTGCTCAAACTTCTTTGAGTCATTTAGCCCTTTGAAAATTTTTCCTGAAATATTTGGATTCCATTACAGAATACCTAAAACTTTGCATAACATATGAGGAGAGGGCAGTTTCATGTACTCTTAAAGCCTATCCATGGCTCCAGATTAAAAATCTTCATGAAGGGGAGAACTTCAACACCAAACATTTATTGAGCACCTACTGTTTATCTTCCTTGGTGTGGGTGGGGCAGAGGGATGATTAATGACTGTCGCATAGCTCCAGCCTTCAAAGTATGTAGAACTGCAGAAATGTTGAAGTTTTTTTAAGTTCAACATTTTATATGGACACAATTCCAGGCACCCCAAAGTAATTACAGTAGTAACATCAAACTTCACTAATCACGGGGCGATGCCTGTGACTCAAAGGAGTAAGGCGCTGGCCCCATATACCAGAGGTGGGGAGTTCAAATCCAGCCCTGGCCAAAAACAGCAAAAAAGAAACTTCATTAATCACAGATCATCATTGCAGATACAGTAATAATGGAAATTTTTGAAATATTGTGAAAATTAAAAGAATGTGATGCAGAGACTTGAAGTGAACAAATGCTAGTGGAAAAATGGCACAGATAGATTTACTGTATATGCCCATGCACTAGACAAGTCCTTTGGAATGTGCTCTGTTTACCAGCTTGCTCTCTTAGATGCACATATAGAGGCGTAACGTTTGCTTCATTGGTGCTTCACAAATAATGTGTTTTTTATAAATTGAATGTTTGTGGCAACCATGGATAGAGATGTTGAATTTTAATGTTCATAGGGTGATAGTTTAAATGGAAGTGGCCTGTAGGCAGATGGATACTCAGAACAGAAAGTCAGGAGTATGGCCTATAAAATAGAGGTGTGTTTGTTAGGATTAGAATCACCAGGGAGTCATGGAAAACTCCAGAAATGGTGGCCTAAACAAGAAAGTTGGTTTCCCTCACACCTAAAATATGAGCTTAGCCATTCAAGTTAGGGCCTGGCTTCCCACTGCACCATCCATCACTATGGTGGTCACTCATCTTTGTGGTCCAAGGGAGCAGCAAAGACCTAAGCTTTTGAGGGATGGGAAGTGGCCAAAGTGGAATCAAAGTTCACATAGATGTGCCTGTAAAGGAAGTTCCCAGAAGCTGCCCATGACGTCTCCACTTATGTGCCACCTACATGGCCAGCACTTGGTCACATGGCTCACTCAGGTGCAAAGGAGGCTGGAAAAATATAGTCTTTATATTGTATAGCAGGTGCCCAGCCAAAAATTATATGCTTGTGGAAGAAGGGGCTAATAGGTATAATGGAAATAACTAGTGTACTCATTCTTACAGATAAAGAAATACCAATTAAAATAAGAAAATGTTCTTATATTGGCAAAGATTATATTAAAAATAACTACTACTTACAAGCATATAGTGTCAGAGGCATCTCAGACAATTAAGTGTCTGGAATTTATCTTAAAAATATAAGCATTAGTGCAATGAAACATTTTGATGTGCAATTATATACCCAAGTTTTATTTATAATGATATAGTATTGGAAATAATCTAAGTATCCAGCAACAGAGGAATGGTTCTCTAAGTCATGCTGTCAGTATCTCCAATAAAAAAAGAGGAAGCTGAATTCATTGCTTACTATAATAAAGGGCAGCTATGCTAGTCGGGCACAGCCTTTCTGGGCAGAGCACACTTTTGATATTGTGTAGGGCTTTGGGGTGGAGTACAGATGGAGGTGGGAGAACTTTCAAAGATGTGGCTTGACATCCTCAGGCATGAAGCGTGGTGACCTGCATGAGACTCCTGCTGACTGGTTGGCCCTCAGAGGTGTGCTGGTTGGAGTGAGTCCGTATCAGATTAGCTGGCTTTCATAGTGAGGAGCTGACACCTCTTGGTTGATTCCAAAATTGTGTCCACCAAAGCAAGTTGTTGATTAATGAACAAGTTTAAAACCAGTTCCGAATGGCTGCTTGTTACTGTGGCCACAGAACAATCAGTCTTTTCCTGAATTTGTGAGTTAGGAATCAGTCTTTTCTGAATTTCTTTTTCTTCAAGCCTTATGCTGAAATACTAAGCTTTTAAAAATTAGGTTTTGAAATAATTTTAATGATATAGGAAAATACTGATGATACAATGCGGAGTGAGGGGAACTGATGAAAATGCTTTTGCTCTCCTGCCCACCTCTTCTCTCAATCCCCTTGCTGCTCGCGCAGAGGCAGCACTGATCTGAGTGAGCACACTGCCGGGGCCATGCTAGCTGGGGAGCAGGGACCCCGCACACCACCCCGGCCTGGCTCTGCCTTCTGCTTCCTCATCCTGGCTCCACGACGGTGACAGAGTCAGGGTCAGCCCAGTCGTTTCACTCTCTCTCCTCAGGCCCATTTGGGCTCACTTTTGCTTCAGATTCCTCTACCCTGTGGTTGGCACAAAGATGGTCAAATGTTAATTTCCAAGCTTCAGAGGAAGAAGGGGTCTCATGTTTCTACCCACTCACCATGTCAAGGGTACTGGGCAGAAGCAGCTTACATGAGATACTGCAAAGGGTGCACGTGTTGGGCCGTGAACTCAGACATGCATGCTTCACTATGATCTCAGTTTGTGTTTTGTGTGGCTGTACCATGTGGCTGTGTAGCAGAAACATGGCACTTGACCTCCATCTCCTCTGACCTCACCACTCCCCACCTGCCCAGGATAGCCTGTGAGCTCCAGCGGCTCTATCCTGCCTGGTGTGGTGGCCAAGCTGGGGCCTCTGAGACATCTATTGTCCCTGCTGATCTTTGGTTGTCAGTTGGTACTGGTCACATCTCTGTCATCTCTCCTTTCTCTTTGAAAGCTCTCAGGCCTGGCATTCTCTGTACTATGTCTTCACTGCTTTCAGACACCCAGGAAATTTTCTTTCTTTTTTTTGGGGGGGGGGGGGAGATTGACCCTCATTTTATTATAAATTTACTTACACCACAGCACAAGTCAGTCAATTATGGCAGTTTAACATTGCCTAACAACTTGCTTTTGCCAGTTTTACAGGTCAGATTACTTATCATTACCCTGGATCTAAGTTACTTTCATTTTTATGTCAGCACCCTTTCATTTTTCCTTGCCTGCATTCTGCTGTCCCACTTCCTCATGCAGATCTTGCCTTTACTAACAGTTCCTCTTCTGGCTATGCTGTATTAGTTTTAAATGCTCAAACTTTTATTTATTTATTTTTTTGTTTGTTTGCATTTTTTTTCTTTTTTTATTGTTAAATGATAGCTGTGTACATTTGTGCAATCAAGGGGTACAATGTGCTGGTTTCATATACAATCAGAAATCAAACTGTTCAACGTAGCCTTCATGGCATTTTCTTAGTTATTGTATGTAGACATTTGTATTCTGCATTTAGTAGGTTTCACCTATACCCATTCTAAGATGCACTGTAGTTGTGGCCCCACCCATAACCCTCCCACCACCCTAACCTCCCCCCTCCCTTGGCCCTTTCCCCATATTCTTGAGCTATAGTTGGGTTATAGCTTTCATGTGAGAATACAAATTAGCTTCCTGTAGCGCTTAGTACTTTGGATACTTTTTCTTCCATTCCTGGGATACTTTGCTAAGAAGAATATGTTCCAGCTCCATCCATGTAAACATGAAAGAGGTAAAGTCTCCATCTTTCTTTAAGGCTGCATAATATTCATGGTATACATGTACCACAATTTGCTAGTCCATTCGTGGGTTGATGGGCACTTGGGCTTCTTCCATGACTTAGCAGTTATGAATTGGGCTGCAATAAACATTCTGGTACAGGTGTCTTTGTTATATTGTGATTTTTGGTCTTCTGGGTATATACCTAGTAAAGGAATTATAGGATTGAATGGCAGGTCTATTTTTAGATCTCTAAGTATTCTCCAAACATCCTTCCAGAAGGAACGTATTAGTGTGCATTCCCACCAGCAATGTAGAAGTGTGCCCTTTCCTCCACATCCATGCCAACATCTCTGGTTTTGGGATTTTGTTATGTGGGCTACACTTACTGGGGTGAGGTGATATCTCAAAGTAGTTTTGATTTGCATTTCTCTGATGATTAAGGATAATGAGCTTTTTTTTCATGTGTCTGTAGATCGTGCACCTGTCTTCTTTAGAGAAGTTTCACTTCAAGTCCTTTGCCCACCCTGAGATGGGATCACTTGTTCTTTTCTTGCTAATACATTTGAGTTCTCTGTGGAGTCTACTTATTAAATCTTTATCAGAGGTATAACTTGCAAATATTTTCTCTCATTCTGAGGGCTGTCTGCTTGCTTTACTCACTATGTTCTTGACGGTGCAGAAGATTTTTAGTTTGATCAGGTCCCAGTAGTGTATTTTTGATACTGCTTCAATTGACTGGGGAGTCCTCCTCATAAAATATTCACCCAGGCCGAGTCCTTCAAGAGTTTTCCTTGTACCTTTTTTAAGTATTTTTATAGTTTCATGTCTTAAGTTTAAACCTTTTCTCCCATGAGAGTCTATCTTAGTTAATGGTGAAAGGTGTGGGTCCAGTTTCAATCTTCTACAGGTTGCCAGCCAGTTCACCCAGCACCATTTGTTAAATAGGGAATCTTTTCCCCACTGAATGTTTTTAATTGGCTTCTCAAAGATCAAA
>CAUYPK010060980.1:0-15741 GCA_963574355.1 Loris lydekkerianus
TTACTTCATGTGAACTCAATATACACAGTCTCCTCAGGTAGGTGAGTGAAACACCCCGTCAACTCAATCACTGTGTAGTTCTGTGACTTAATATATTGGAATGACACGTTGCTATGTATTTTGTTGTTGCAACTAAACTTCGGAAGACCTAGTATCAACTCAATGTAGTGGATTTAGAATAGTAAAATCAAACCTGCATCCAGAATAATTGGGAAATCTCCAAGTACTTTCAATATATAAATAAATGTGTTAGTAACATATATTGTATATTACTTGTCATTAATCCTTAGAAATATAATATTTTCCCAAAGCTCTATTATTCGAAAACAAAGACTCATATGACATGGGGATTTGGGTAAAAAGATACCTGTAAATGAAAGTGGAAGAAGTTTTTGTAAAGAAAGTTTCTAAGGTCCTGAGAGGCTATGGTGACCAGTGGGTCTGAGGCCCCTGAGACCCAGTGAGCTGAAGTGAGCTGCCCAGAATTACTCACCACGGTAGAGTCTGACCCATATACTTCTGCTCATTCTTATTTCTCCTTTTTCTCTGCACCTCCATACCTCAGAATGGCTTATTTTTATAGCCAAATAAAGTACTCTCTGCAATGCCCTGGTAGCTTAAAGAGGTGGAATTAAAGATATGTCTGTTGACCTGCTCTTTAATTATAAGTGAGAGAAATAATAAAACATGGATACCTTGTCATTTGATTAATATCCACACAATTTTCTGTGGTTGCCTCATTGTCCCGTTTGAAATTGTGATGTAAAATCTAGTTTACTTTTTTATTTCACTGCTCATAAGATACAGTTTTTCCCATGAAAAGTTAATAATTGTATTTATTATCTAGAATGCAAATGCAAATTGTAAAATTGTATCTAGAGTACTATGAATTATAAGTGCCATCAAAAGGCAACAGAATGATAATATTTGGAAAGGTAATACTGAAAATTAAGCATGAGTTTCATCTATAGAACTGAAATAAAATCAGAAGGGAGTGTACTTTTGATATAACGGTAAAAAAGAATCAGATGATGTATTGGGGAGGGCTCAACCATCTAGAGAATGAGAAGTCTTGTATTTAGATCACTTGACATTTTCCTAAGCAAAGTGGTCATCTGTAGCCTGGCTGAACTGTTTAAAGAGGAGAAACCTTGAAGCAAGAACCTATTTTGCTCTCCATAGCTGAATTCCCTACTTATGGGATTTCAAACAATAGGACTGGATTTCGGGTCACCTGTCCAGAATATGAATCTAGAATATGTTCATCAGATTTGTACTTAGTGCTCAAATTAGGTAAGACCTCAAAGGATAGGAGTAAAATTAAAGTAATTTTAAAAACAGAGAATTAAAGTCCTAGATAGAGGCATGTAAGTCCTTTGTAATACAGATTCAGGAGTGGAAATAAAGGAAAAGAATGAGAAAAAATGATTTTTAAATGTCTGAACCCTGCTGACTGTGGTTTGTATTATTTCTGTGTTTGTATTTCTATGTTTTATGAATGACCAATGCATTTAAAAGAAACTTAAAGGTAAAACTAAAGAGTGTTAAAAAGGAATCTAAATGACAGAAAAGAAAGATAAAGAAGGCCATATATGAGTACAGATTCAAGAAACTAGGATGGCTCAAGCCAGAAAATTAAAATAAACAAAAAAATGATGAGCTGAAAAGTGACTTCTATAGATACCTAAAAGTATAGGAAGAGATTTTTGAATGAGGAGGATGTTGATCATTTCTTTTTATATCAAGATGGAAGAAAAATAGGTTTGGTGAAAGAAAAAGATATTTTGGTGTCCTATCCAGGGGGATATATACTATTAAGAGAAGAGACAAAGAGAAGAGAAAAATTACCACGTTGGAAAGCTTGACTAGGAGAATTTCTCCTTTTTCTCTGCACCTCCATACCTCAGAATGGCTAATTTTTTCCTTAAGCTTAATGGTAATTTTTCCTTAAGCTTTAAGATATTTGTTTGCTTAAAAAATACTTTATATGGAATTATCTGCCAGCTCTTTGACTGTAATTTGAAATTTGCCAAAAATTCTTTGAAATACATGGTACATTTTGATCTAAAATATATGGAAGGAAGAACTATGTAACATCATTATCTATGGAAAATTTAATTTAATCATGACTTCACAATTTGCCCACATTTCCCTTTATTTTATTTTTCACTCATCTTTCTCTGAACCATCCATTCATCTTACCTTGGATTTATTTATTTAAGGGGACATAGGATGCCTTGGGGACTGTTGCAGAATAATGGGCAGATGGACTGATTTCTTGCTTATTAGTAAGCTGGAATGATGTGACTTTAAACTTCTTCCTAAGGGACAGGAGCCACTTAAAATGAGGTTTACTCAATCATGGAAGTATAATTAAAAATAAAGATATTATTTCCTCTCTCTCTTTTCCACCTTGTTTCTATTTTCTGCTATTCTTATTTGACTTGATGACTTAGTGTTATCACTGATGAAACCTTAAGTGCAACGCTGGTTTGCTCTTTTGTTCTTTTGTTATCAGGATGGGACAGATGTAACTGCAGAGTTCAGCAGGGGGTGACTAGGAGAAGCCTCTCATTAAAGAAGAATTGGGAAATCCCATCTGAACACCCCTCCTCCTATTATTTAGTAAATGGAGAACACGTGATAAATAAGTGAAATTCCTACTATAGTATGCAAGGGTATACAAAAGCTGTAGCAAACCCCTGTGTGTGCTTTTCCTGTTTCTCTCCTTAATTTTCATTTTTTCCCCCTCTAAAACAAAGCATTTGTATTCACTTAAGTTAAGCATAGAGTGATTTGTGGTAATAGCAATTAGATGTCATTACTGTGTGGTTGGATTGTAACTTAACTCTCCTCTATGAGCCCAATAGAGCATTTTAAAAATAAAGTTTCTCAAACCAAAGCATCCCTAAAGTCCATGGCAGGAGTGTTAATGCCGTCACAGATGAATCAAAGGATTATTAACAGTTCTATTTACTACTTTAAGGCTGCATGATTTGAAAAATATATGCAACTTAAATCATGAGCTTGTGCTTCTTGGAGGAAGGAAAACATACGAAGTGTTTTGAATTCATTTCATTTTTTCTATCTAATTTTTGAATGGGTTTCTACGTATAGAAATCCTGTTATTAGATGGGCGTGGGCTAAACCTGGAGCACAAACTGTGTGGAGAGCAAAGGGCATGGATTAAATATAAGGCATGTGACACCCAGGAAACGGGAGGTTTTGTCTTGCACAGCACTTAACCTCTCTGAATGACAGTCCTCTGCTGTGTGAAATGGGAGAGCCAAGACTCACTTTTTTCATAGAGGGTCCTGGTGTGGACTGAGAACAGTAATCTAGGTAAAGTCACTTTGTGGTTATCAGGTCCTGCAGTACCGGTCGGCCTTCTCATTGGGGAAATTAAATTCCCTTTTACCAGAGGGGCCTAAAAGAGATTCCAGAGTAATGAGATATCAATCCTCTTGGTCTCTGAGTCCTTTTCCTAATGGTAGCTATTCTTTATTCTCTCATTCACCCTTTACCTTATTAAAAATAAATTTCATGCTGTGAATATAGACCCTTAAATTTCCCAATCTGGTGCTTTTGGTATTGGGCTTGGGAAATAGAGTCTCTAGGGATATTTGTGTGATCCCCAATCTTCCACTTAGCGATGAGTAGCAATGAGTAAGGCTCTAATGTGGCTATGAGGTATTGCTGAAAGGCAGCTTCTTCTATTTTTCAAAGTCAACGATATCAGTGAAAGGCTTAAGAATCAGTTTAGGGAAAAAGGAAAGCACTCTTTTACAATTATGCGACTCTTATTTGTTTTATATTATCCAAAGAGATAGACACCCATCCTTCCTTCTGATAGGATAATGTTCCTAGGCTGAGTTAGAAAACTTACTCATACACTTATTTTCCAAAAATATGTTGTCAGCTTTCAGATGCAGTGTTCTTCTACCCAGCAAAGTATAGAATTTTTTCAAGAGGAATAAAATTTTGGAGTGAGTTATACAAGAAGATTTCAGTTGATGAACAGCTTTCATCAGGAAAGGCACGTGTACCTGTGTGGAATCAAAAGGGCGACTCGATTTGCTCACATTTTGGACCATTTAAATTAGAGAACATTAGAAAAAATTAAGTAGTCTCTTTCTAGTATTTGAAAATACTTATGCCCTGGTTTTAAGGAGCTTGATACATAAGGATCCAAGGAGTGCCATTAGCCACTAACATCACATAAGATGAACCTCCCAATCGTTTGTTATCTTAGGTAAGAATGGCTGATGTATGCCAGGATTACAACTTTAGACATCATAACTGTAGTTTAACCCTCTGATTTTCAGAAATAAAGATACTGATTGGCTTGGTGCCCATAGGCCAGTGGTTAGGGCACCAGCCACATGCACTGGGGCTGGTAGGTTGGAACCTGGCTTGGGCCAGCTAAAACAACAATGTCGTCAACAACAACAACAACAACAACAACAACAACAACAACAACAACAACAAAATAGCTGAGCATTGTGGAGGGCACCTGTAGTCCCAGCTACTGGGAAGCTGAAGCAAGAGAATCGCTTAAGCCCAAGAGTTTGAGGTTTCTGTGAGCTGTGATGCCATGGCACTCTACCAAGGGTGACACAGTGAGACTCTGTCTCAAAAACAAAACAACCCCCCCCCCCGAGATTCCAATAAAATGACTTGCTCATGATGTCATCCAATTAGTGGTCAATCCAGCAACAGGATTCTTATGTTCTGATTACTTCTCCAACAGAGCAGATATAAAAAACTCAAGGTCTGCGAATGGTGTGATGGAGAAAAAGCATTCTTTAGTGAACTAAATATAAGAAACGTGCAGAGATACTTAATACTTCTTACACATCAAATACTAAATTGGAGATATTATTCTACTTCTAGTAGAAGTAGAATATATTTCTGGAGAAGAGAGATTTCTTTCTTTTATAAGAGTTACTGACAATTTGAGAAAGAAGTTCATGTTGTGCATAGTTTTAGTTTGGTCAGATGGAAGTTGTTGCCTTCATTACTGACCTCATCCAACATTATCAAGAATCTGATCTAGGTGTGCAACTGTTTATGGTAAGAAGCAAATTAAATGGGCATTCACCATGTGTGCCAGGAGTATAGGTTCTTAGACAGAGTAATGTAAGAAGCAGTAACCACCCATTTGTTACTTGCTCATGGCAATTACCAGCCTTCATTCTCCCTTCCGCGTTGCCTCACTCCACAGCTTGCTGCGTGAGTTACAGCGAGGTGGAGCTTTCTTAACTATTTTGAACAACGAGCCTTGTCTTTCTGGCTAAGCCTGCACTGCCAGCCAGGTCTCCACACCTAGTGGACAGGTCTGGTGCTGGGCATCCAGCTCTTTTCCCAATTGCTCTTTCTGTGGAAATGCTGCTTGCCAAGCTAGCCAGCAGCATGCCATGAGGAATCTGCTGAGAATTGCCTTAGAAGTAGAGAAGAAGCAGCTTTGACTCCCAGGGAAGATGCAAGTTAAAAGCTGGAAAATCTTGAAGATGGGATAAATTTGAGAGTGCAAATTATAACCAGGAGGAGAAATCAAGATAAATGTTTACTGCGTCACATATGTTCCTTAGATTGGTCAATAGTGTAACTGCTGCTTGTATTTTTGTTCAGTTTATAACCATATGGAGTTTTCCAATTAAGCTAATAATAACTGAATAATCTTGATTTATCTATGGTTTATTCTATTGGTGAACCCCCACTCCCCCCCAACCCCCCCCCCCACACACTCTGCTCTGTGACCAGCATTTCCAAAAAGAAAATGTTGATGAGAAAAGACTTCCACCAATATCAAGAGACCTCCTGGGGTGGTTTTAACCTTCCCAGGTCAACATGAAAGTGGGAACAGGATTCGCAATGAGAAGAGAGAACCATTTTATGCATATCCTTGGGGGCAAGAATCATATCTTAATTAAGTTTGTATCTCTAGAATGGAGAGAAGAGCTGCCACTTACCGAGCACACACTAGTGTTCACTGAGGGAAGATTGACAATACTTCTAGGCAAATGTAGAGAATAAATAAATTTACTTGATTCTTCTCTACCTAAAGACATTCCTTTTTACTTTTCTCCACATCCCAACTTCGGCTACCGTGATGGGGAAGTGTATTTTGCTATCTGTACTATAGTATAAAATTCAATTTCCTATGGAAGAAATGCTTAAAATAACAGTATGGATATAATTGAAAACTGTTTTGATGGTACAGAGGTTTTTGTGGACTATCCAGAAACTCATCAAATCATCTATAACATAATTTTCTCAGACCAAACATGTTCAAATTTTGAGAACCCACCCCTTTCAGTTGACATCTATCTACCTTTTTTTTTTTTTTTAAATAGGCTTTTCTACTATTCTAGAGGCTATGAGTTTAAGAAAGAAAATGACAAATATCAACAATGGCTTTCACTTAGAAAAAAAGTGTACCTATGAAAGGTCTATTTTCTTATTTTCTTTGTGTGTATGTGTGTGTTTGTGTGTGCTGGGGAGGTGGGAGGCAGCCTCGATTTAGCTAGTTGGAGAGGAAAGACAGCTGCATATTAAATAGTTAACTAGTTTGTGTGATTAATATAGTCAGGAAGTACCATAATGATCTAGAAAGAAGGAAAGTTTAATGTAGTTTGCCATTGCTAGAAAAATCATAAAGGGGGTGGATTTTAGGGAGGAGAAAGAAAATAACATTAGGTGTTTATTTATTTAGAATTTTTTTAATGGCTTACTGAGACCAGCTTTTGTGTTCTTCTTAGAAGCTGTACCAACTTTTCCTTAACAAAAATATGTTCACGCTGTATTTTTATTTACTTGATTATCATCCTTTATACATCACTTTGAGTAAGACTCTCAAAGCCAGGAATATTTAGATGAATTTGAGCAACAGTTGATGTTTGAACTTTATTCTGAGGATGCTGAAAACTAAAAAAAAATATTTTTTATGAAGAATAAAAATACAACTGTCTGGAGCTCAGGTAGGAGGACAAAACCTCCAAGCAGGGCAAGATCAAATCCTGTTGAGTAAAGTCATCTGAATATGAGAGAAAAAAGGGTGGGACAGGAGAGAATGGAAGAAATACATAAAATGTATTTCCAAATTAGAAATAAAAGGTTTTATTTTCTGCATGTGAGAGACTGAAAAGAGAAAAAGGAAAAGTAACTAAAGTTTTAAGCCTAGTAGACTTCTGGTTTTTGTCCAAACTGGTGAGTAAAACTACGCAGCATTTGCAAAACTGTCAGAATCGTTTTCCAGCTCTAAATAATTTGCATTATTCCTGTCGGTATTTCTTTTTTCCTTCATTATTTTTCAACTTCATTTGTTGACCTTGGGGAAAATTAGGTCCTGTGGTCTCCTATGTCTCACAATGTCTGTGTTTTCGAGTGGGAAAAGAAAAGGAAATTGAAAATGGCACAGCTGCATTACATTCTGTCTGATACTGAATCGCTGGCCATTTAATTTGGTCAGTAAACTCTTTGAGTCATTTTCCCCACTTTATAATGTAGGTTCATATTCAAGGACTTTTAGCAATAAAGTAAAAAAGAAAGAAACTGAGAGGAAAGCTAAGAGAGCAACCACACATTTGAAGAAATACAAAAACTGAATCTCAAATAAGTTGCACGATTTGCTGTGAGCTGTGTTGTCAGCTAATGACGACCTGGGGCTTGAAAGCCATTGTTCTGACCTTGGAGCATCGGTCCTAATTGAGGACCACACACACTCTGGTCATATAATATTTTAAATCTTATCTACCTACAGATCATGTTTGAAATCTTACAAATGTCTGTAACTGTGCTAGCTGTTGTATCTTACTTCATCCATACGTATGTATGACTGCAGAGAATTTGAAGGGAATCTCATCTAGTTTTCTGCTTCCATTTACAACCGTCATAAAGGACAATTTAACCTTTTGCTTGCAACTGAAGAATAACCTATATAATGTATATATTTTGAAACTTTGAAACTTTCTGTTGAGGAGAGAATTTTTTGTGGGCTTCCTGTATTTCTGAACATTTTGCAGAGGCCCTGACTGTCTTTGCTCTAGGTAAACTGTTGTTGGAAGACAGAGAAGCCAAAGTCAGCTATGCTTCCTCTCCAGTATGGTAAAGACAATGGCTTCTTCTGGAGTAAAGTCCTCTTACTTTACTCGCTGCTTACTGCCCACTATAAAGGATTCACGTCCCCAAGCTCAAGATCCATCTCTCTGTGGTATTAGAACCCTCAGAGTGTGCAGGCATCTACCTAGCCTGTGTGCATTACCTCTGTAAGAATTGGGAGCAAATGTGTCGATGCTAATGCTGTTTGCCCTGCTATACATAATACAGTTCTTTGTCTCTGACTCAAGAGTCTTGTATCTCCTGCCACCATTTATGAAACTACAGCAGGCTAACTTATTATCTTGTAAGAAGGAGAAGATGGCAGCTCCTTCACAGGTCTTGACACTTTCTAGGTGGAGAGGCTATAGGCCCAGGAAATAATCTTATCCTTGGCTAGGCATAAATGAAAACTGAAATGTGCATATCATTCTCATCACTACATTTGCACTGTGTTCAATTTCCACCATTCTAAATAGCTGAAGATCCAGGTGTGACACTAACACGCACCATAAGTGTGATCTCACCATTCACCCTCTCTCGATTAGTGTGACACTAATACCCTGAGGCTAAACTGATTGGATTTGTAAAGTAGTTCTGTACTTAGCTGCTCTCATCAATTTCAATCCCTATGGCATTGAATGTATTAGTGTTACTATATTCTAAATGTTTTTGTAAATTGACAGGCAGGCAGAAGTTATTTTTTGGACACTTATACAGGATAGATTGGCAAGCAGATATTCTGTATAATTTGCATAGTGAGTATGATGAAAATGAATGATTTTCTTTTTTTATTAAATCATAAACACACAGATCATGTAGACATTAATGCATTTATGAGGCATAATGTGCTGATATCATATAGAACGCATATAAAAGCGTTCATGTGTGAACACTTACATCACATTGGTTAATATATACCTCATCTTATTTATGTAATTATTGTGTTAAGACATTTATACTCTATACTAATATATCTGACATGTACCCTTGCATTATGCACCATAGGTGTGATCCCACCATTCACCCTTTCTCTGACCTCTCCTTCCCCTCCCATTCCCCCCTCTTCCCTCCTTTATCTTGGGCCATAGTTGTGATCTATTCTAAAATGAATGATTTGATCATACTTTGGTTCCTAAAGTTTGCATGTATATGGCTGGAAAAATTTCTTTGGGGAGCAAGTTGAATTTGAGTACTCCCTTTCCAGGTTTGTTTATTGCCATGTTATCAAGGACCAAGGTACAATTTTTTCTTGGCAGATAAGTTAAATAATTAAAATAGATATTTTTCTGTTCTGGTTTAGAAACATGAATGAGGCCTAAATAGAACAGAATGCTACAAAGATTTGATGACAAAGGGAATCTATCAGGTATATAGATTTCATGAAGGCCCAGAACAAATAATATCTAATATTTACATAAATTGGCCCTAAAGACTCGATTCTGGATGGTAGCTGCAAGTGGTTAACACATCGATAATTTATCATTTCTCTTCCTCCATTATGTGCTCATTTTCCCCATAGAGAGGTTGAAGTTAACGATGAACGTGCTTGCCCAGCATGTCTCTTCTTAGACATAGTTCTGAGCTCTGATAGACTTTTGTTTCCTTTTAAAGCTTCTTTTCATAATCTTGTTTTTCTATACAGTAGAATTTAAGGCTGTTACATGATCATATGGATGTTATCTAGAAGAGGGAGGGACCAAGGAAAGTGTGAAGAGAGTAAAGAAAGTGCAAACGAGACTATAATTCACATATGAATTTTTGAGACACAGTGGCTCATTTTCAAAAAGTGTGGTAGGTGAAACTCGTCTTTGGAGCTCAGTGGAGACGTTGCAGTAGTAGAGTCTGACCCAATACTGCTCATTCATGCCAGAAGTTAACATTGATAACCTTTTCTTCTTGTATTTATTTTTTAAAAAAGAATGTAGAACACTGTAATTTTAGCTAGGAGAGGCTAACTGTGGAAAAGACCTGGGTTACAGTGTGCAGAGTTAGCCCTTCTACTCACAGGCTGGCCTTCTGTGGCAGAGGACATTTTCCAAGATAGTCCCCACCCCATATGCTCTTCCATAGTATGACTTTCCATCCCTGCCCCACCCATCAAGAGGTTGGATCTATTTTCTTTACCCCTTGAATCTGAATCTTCCCTG
Organism: Loris lydekkerianus; assembly: GCA_963574355.1. Taxonomy (NCBI): domain Eukaryota; kingdom Metazoa; phylum Chordata; class Mammalia; order Primates; family Lorisidae; genus Loris; species Loris lydekkerianus. The sequence continues at coordinate 10,248 of CAUYPK010060980.1, forward strand.
TGACTGCTTTGATCAATAAAATAGGGCAGAACTTTTCACTGGCCTGGTACTTTCCACTTCTTGTCTCTTGGAAGCCAGCTGCCATGGAAGAATGCAACCACCTTGCAACCCTCATATCGAGAGAAACCCTAGCCATGGAGGGGGGGCTGAAGCATGAAATGCCATGTGGAAAGAGAGAGAGCAGAAAGCACCAAGGAACCAGGTATATGAGTAAGGGTGCCCTTGTGGAAGTGGGTGCCCCCGCGGCATGAGTCAGAATGGATCAGCCAGCTGTGACATTCCCTAATCCTTGACCCACAAATATCTGAGCAAAATACAATTATTGTTTCACGGTAGTAAGTGTATGATAGTAAGTAGATAAGGTAGAAAGTATATGAGCAGTCGACAATTGGAATACCATCAGTCTGGACTGGATGGTAGTGAGAAGTTAGAGAATACTTACAGGTAATAACCTCTTCATTTTGAAGAGGAGAAAGTCCTTTTTTCCTAAACAGAAGGACAATTCAGAATCTCACTCTATCACCATCTTGGGTGGAGTGCCCTGGCGTCATCATAGCTCACAGCAACCTCAAACTTGTGGGCTTGAAAGATCCTCCTGCCTTAGCCTCCCAAGTATCTGGGACTACAGGTGCCCACCACAATGCCTGGCTGGTTTTTTTTTTTTTTTTTTTTCTGTTTTTAGTAGAGATGGGGTTTCATTCTTGCTCAGGCTGGTCTCAAACTCCTGAGCTCAAGCAATTCACCTGTCGTGACCTCCCAGACTGCTAGACCGTGCCCAACCTTCTGGGTTATTTCTGTGTTGGGTTCTTACCAACTGTCACAGATTTTTTTTTTTTTTTTTTTCACTATTGAAAGAAAATAAAAGCATTTTTCATCAGTTGTTTTTAAGCTGGCTTAAGATTTAAAGTGTTTACAGTAATAAAGTTAAATTTCACTGGAAAAAATGTGTCTGTCAAGGACATAGTGCCTGCCCCAATGTGCCATTCATTTGCAACCCAATTATAACATCTATTTTCAAGAACTAATATCACTAGAGACTAAATGTATAGTAGAGCGAGCAGATGATATGGTGTCCTAAAAAACTGACCTAGCCAGGAACATGTACATGGTGACCTCACTGTATTTTATTATTATTCTGTAAAATTTTATGTTTGATCTAGAATATTGTTGCTGTTACTTATGCAAAATGAAACTTACACTTAATCACTAAGCTGATTTTTATACTTAAGTGCCTCAGGTGAAGTGAGGTGCTAATATTATATGTTATGGTTTCCCAAAGCACCCTTTTTAGGTTGCACAGAGTAAATTTTGCAACCAAATACCTTTTTGGTAAGCTTTAGGTCAGACTGGCATAAAGCAAAAGAAAGCAGGCTGTTAAAAAATTGCTGCTGCTGCTTCTTTAAAATCCATCTCAATGAAGCAATTACTGAGCTGACTCCAACCTGGACAGGAAAACCCATATTTACATCAGAAACATCTTTCTACCCTTAACCATTCATTCTCTGGGGGTAGTGAGTGTTCAGTGGACTCATTTTCTCTCTGGTCTGTTAGACATTGTGTAAGAAATCATGGTCCCTTAATTTCAACTAAAGGTATATAAGCCTTGACAAAGGCTTTTAAAGCTTATTCAGGTGAAGATTACCAGGGGGGTAAAGTGAGGTGCTCAGTGAGGTTGCACAGGTCCTGGGTCGGGATCCTCCCTGTACTCACTAGTCTTGGTACCTTGAATGTAGTCTCCTCTTCTGAGTCTTGTTTTCTCCTTTGTTAAATGAAATGGATTTCAAATCCTTTTCTTGGAGAGCTCTTCCCAATGTGAGACTTTTGTGAAGATGGAGGCTCTGTCTCCTCATTGTTTGGGCAGGCTGTCTTCCCTCTGTCTTCTTGCTTCTCACATCCTCCAAAGACTTGTGAATATAACACCTTTCATGCATGTGTCTACTCCACTGCTGTCATCTTTCTCCAAGACTACTGTTATAGCCTCCTAGGTATAATACAACTCATCACATCCCTGCTGAGCTCCCATTCAGTAACTCTTTATAGAGAATGCTCTTTTAAAAAAAGAAGCTCAAAAAAATTTTTTTTTTTTGCAGTTTTTGGCCAGGGCTGGGTCTGAACCCACCACCTCCGGTATATGGGGCCAGCGCCCCACTCCTTTAAGCCACAGGCGCCACCCAAGAAGCTCAAATTTTATCATCTCACTTTTCTCCTTAAACTATTAAATGACTTTGCATGGCTATTTAACATCCTCTGTATTTAACATGGCCTACTAAACTCTTCACCCTTAGTCCCTTACCTGTACCTCTGCACTCTGCTCATGCCACCCTATGTTTTTGTCTAAATTTGCTACAATAGCACAAAGCACATACTGTTACCAAAGGATTCCTGGTGCTATTGGGCTGAGGATATTGCTGGGCATGTCTTTGTAAGTCTCCCCAGTTGTTCATGGAAGATGTGTTGTTTGGTGGTCCTAGAATTCTTCTTTCGTAGTCTAGGGTTAGGACTGGCTTATTCTTTTGCCAAATATATTTCTTGAAACTCCAGAGTATTACATTAAATCTGCCTTTTTCTAGCTATATCACCCGTCCTAACATCCAGTTTTGGGAAAATATTCTCCATAAGTGACAGGGTCATCTTGCTACATGGTTCTCAAGTTATGTAATAATGATTAGATATCTCACATGGGTACTACTATCTCAGTCAGTTCAGGCTACTACGTGTGTAACAAAATACCATGGATTGGATAGATGAAACAACAAACACTTATTTTTCATAGTTTTGGAGGCTAGGAAGTCCAAAACTGAGGTGTTGGCAGATTCAGTGTCTGGTGAGGATTCACTTCCTGGTTTAAGGACGATTAATCTTCTCACTCTATTTTCACTGGCTATGAAAGAAATCATCTCTCTCCTGTTTGTTTGTTTCTTTCATAAGGGCACTAATCTCATTTATGAGGGATCCACCCTTACGACCTACTTATCGCCTGTGATTGTTAATTCTGTGTGTCAACTTGACTAGGTTAAGGAATACCCAGAGAACTGATAAACCATTATTTGTGGCCAGGCATGGTGTCTCATGCCTGTAATCTTAGCACTCTGGGAGGCTGAGTCAGGTGGATTGCTTCAGTACAGGTGTTTGAGACCCATCTGAGCAAGAGGAAGACCAGTCTAAAAAATAGCTGGGTGTTGTGGTGAGTGCCCGTAGTCCCAGCTACTCGGGAGCTGAGGCAAAGAGGATGGCTTGAGCCCAGGAGTTTGAGGTTGCTGTTAACTGTGATGCCATGGCACTCTACTGAGGGTGACAAAGTAAGACTCTGTCTCAGGAAAAAAAAAAAAAAAAAGGATGGAGTCATCAGAACTAACTTAGCTATTGGCCACCGTACAGCTACAATGTGGGCAGTTTCACCACTGCCATGGTCTTGTCCACCATGGGCATTCTCCCATGCTCTTGTTTGTGCTTGGATCATTCTTCCTAACACCTACCTGATAGCTTTCTTTTCATTTAGGTAATTCCTATTTTTAATCCAAATCTTCTCTATTTGCAAGTCACTTTCTCTCAGCAACTTGTCCTGCTCTTTCAGATGAGGTTAGGCACTCCGGTTTTTGCTTGTACACTATCTGTATCCCTTACAGATAGAGGCATTGTACTATGCCCATCCTTACCTTTAGACTGTAAGCTCTTTAAACAAAAAGATTATATCGTTCATGTCAAAGCCCAAGCACCTCACCTGGGACCCAGCATATAGTAGTCAGCTGCCCTAACAGATATCTGCTGAATGAATAAAGGAATAAATGACTGATAGAGGAGGAAGACACAGGTGCCAGGAAGAGGAGGATGACCAGGAGGGAGGGAACTGCTTCCTGCTAATGCCGATGTGGAACGACAGGGAACTGGGGGAAGAAAATGAAGAAGGCCTCTTGCCTGGACCACGAGCCGGACTTCAGCTTCCAAGGAGTATAAACAGTAAGTGTTACAAAGACGTGGCCAACATGCAGAAAATATATTGTAAACTTTTATAATGAATATTTTGTGAATAATAGTACATTTAATTACAATGTCCCATTTCCCCTACATATGGTGACTTGAGGGGTGACTTTGGGATGCTCTGTAGGAGACAGAGTCCTTTCAGGTTTTTTGTGGAAAAGAAATAATATAGAATGAGATGGGCAGAGCACCTTCAGGGAAGGTGCTGGAGGAGGGCGGTCCTGAGGCCCAGGAGCAATGTTCTGGCAAACACTGGGGTCTTCTTTTTTGTTTGTTTGTTTGTTTTTTTGAGACAGAGTCTCACTTTGTTGCCCTTGGTAGAGTGCTGTAACATCACAGCTCACAGCAACCTCCAACTCCTGGGCTTAAGAGATTCTCTTGCCTCAGCTTCCCAAGTAGCTGGGACTACAGGTGCCTGCCACAATACCTGGCTATTTTTTGTTGCAGTTGCCACTGCTGTTTTTAGCTGGCCAGGGCTGGGTTTGATCCCACCACCCTTGGTATATGGGTCTGGCGCCCTACCCACTGAGCCACAGGCGCTGCCCACTGGGGGCTTCTTTATTGTGAATTTTGACACATTAATTTTCCCTTTGTTATCTTTGTATTTCATACATTACCCCCACTAATAACAAAGGCATATAAAAAGGTATATAATTTTGAGACATTAATTTTCTCTTTGTTTCCTATCTTTGTATTTCATACATTACCCCCACTAATAACAAAGGTATATATAAAAAGAATTCTCAGAGAACCTAGAAAAGGCTATGTGTTTGCTTATAAGACAGGTGAACATTCTGGGTTCACATTCTCAGGGAATCAAGGAGGGAGATGACCATGGTCAGAGCAGTGACTTCAGGACTCAGAAAAGAAATCGAAGAATTTATTTGGGAAGAGAGGCAGGAGGAAAGGAGGAGGACAAACTGCTCTGGAACTGTGATCCCGTAGCCCCAGCAGGCATCCCTTTATCCTACTTGCCCCTAACAAACAATATTCTTTACCTCTTTTCTTACCTGTTCCTTCCCCGGATTCCTTGTTGGTTTCCTTTCTTATCCTTTAATACAGGACACAGGATCCATATTTAATGGCTGAGAACTTTGATGCACTGAGATTGTCATTCATGTAACAGACATCCCAAACGGGAAATATGACTGCGTGGTCCCTTAAAAACACCAAGAGATGATCACATTAATGTACACAGCTATGATTTAATAATAAAATAAACAAAACAAACAAACAAAAAAAACCACGAGGAGATGTGGTTAGTTACCATAGGTTGTTTTCACAAACAACACCACAATCTCAGTGACTAAACTCTCATGAGAAAAAGTTAGTCCTGTCCATGAGGGTCAATAGAGGAGGGAATCTGAGGGATTCTATTCCACTCAGTGCTTTTTCCAGCCTTTGCGCTTCCACCGTCTTGGTTGTGTCTGCCTCTGCATTCTGCCAGCAGATGGGTAGATTACTCATGGGTTTTATTAGCTGGGCTTGAGCATGGCTTATACCTCTACCTACATTC
>CAUYPK010060981.1:0-55399 GCA_963574355.1 Loris lydekkerianus
TAACCCAACTATACCACAAGACTATGAGGAAAGGACCAAGGAAGGGGAAGGGAGGGGGGAGGTTTGAGTGGAGGGAGGGTGATGGGTTGGGCCACATCTATGGTGCATATTTTTATCTATAATAAAAAAAAAAAAAAAAAAAGAAGACAAAGAAACTGTAAGCCTCATATGTGGCTGATGGGAATGTAAAAAGGTGTAGTTACTTTGGAAAAGAGTCTGACAGTTTCTCAATATAGTTGCCATATCACCCCGCCATTCTACTTCTAAGGATACCCAGTCAAAATGGAAAGATATGACCCACAAAAACTTGTGATACAAATGTGAATAACAGTATTATTCTTAATAGCTAAAAAGTGACAATGGCCCAAATGTCCATCAGCTGATGAATGAATAAACTAAATATGCTATACTCATACAATGGAATATTATTTGTCTATAAATTTAAATGTAGTAGTGATACATGTTACAACATGGATGAACCTGGAAAAAATTATGCTAAGTGAAAGAAGCTAATCACCTGAAGAGCACATATCATATAGTTCTATTTCTATAAAATGGCAAATATATAAAAGTTAGTAATTGCCTAGAGTTGTAAGGGAATAGGAAGGTGGAAGGTAAGAAATGACTGCTGATGAGCATGGGGTTTATTTGGGTGGTGGTGTAAATGTTCAAAAATTGATTCTGGCAATGGTTGTACAACTTTGTGAATAAACTAATAAACATTGAATTATACATTATAAATGTGTAAATTCTGTGTATGTGAAATATATTTCAATAAAACCATTTAAAAAAATAACAATGGTGAAGTAAAGACATTTTCTGATTAAAAAAAAAACCTGGGAGAATTTATTGACAGAAAATTTGTACTACAAAATTATATAGGAATTTCTTCAGATTGATAGTCAATTATACTATATGAAAACCTGAATCCTTAGGATGAAATGAATAACATCAGCAATATAAGTATTTATGTAAATATAAATAATTTTTATTTTATTTTCTTTAAAATATAAACAACTTTCAAAGCAAAAATGTTAACATTGTCTTATGGGATTTGTTATGTAACAATATATTTTAGGTCTTAGTTAATGCAATAAAACAGGAACAAGAAATTAAAGATATGAGGATTCTAAAGCTTGTTTGCATGAAAAGTGAAGAAGAATTAGAATTAATAATGAATTTAGTAAAGTCACTATGTAAAGTCACTATATAAAATCACTCTACAAAAATTAATTATGGAGCTTGCTTCAGCAGCAAATATACTAAATCTGATTAAAATAAATCTCAGATACTCTAAAAATAGTGTTTACCTTCATTGGAAATACAAATAAAAATCACAACAAATTTCTATAAGTTACCCAAAAGAATAGCTTTTAGAGTGAAAAAGGTTGAAAATACCAAGCATTTCTGTAAGACTGTGGAATAAGAATGTCCACATAGTGCACAGCCTACCAGTGGGTGTAACTATTTTAGAAAACAGTTTAACACTCTGTGCTAAAGTTGAGGACATATACACACCGATGGCCTATCTTCCACCCCTAGATGTATACTCAACAGAATTGTACAATATGTGCATCCAAAGACATGCATAAGAATGATCATAGTAACATAACTCATAATAACCCCAAATTAGAAATAATTCTGATGTCCTCCAAGAGTAGAATGAATAAGTACATAGCAGCATATTCATAAAATAAAATACTAAGAGGCAATTAAAAGGAATGATCTACAACTATGCACAGGCAAAACGAGTCTATGGTAACCGGAGCTGGAATAATAGTTTATGTTTTGGGATGGGGGCTGATTACAACCAAAGGAAGCCTACTTGTGGGTTCATGTTTCCTGATGGCGGTGATGTTCACACAGGTGTGTTCACTCTGTGAAAATCCACACAGTTATACATGTAGGGCTTGTGCAACTTTCTATGTGAATGTTATAGTTCAACAAAAATGTTGAAAAATCTAATGAGAATTTTTGCATACAGAATCATTATTGTAAGGACATACGTTGTATTGTTATAAATACTTTTTAATCATTTTGATTCCTCCCATTCCCTATCCTCACCATTCTCTCCCATTCCAGTTTATTCCAAGCTTGTGGATGTTAACTCCCCCAAACCTCTGAAATCCATCCACTTTCACCTTAGGTCCACTGCACCACTGTGCTTTACTAGGATACATTCCCATCTAAATGGCCTCCCTTCCAGTTAGATAGCCTGGATCCTCTACAGTCTCAGCTCTTCTGCCTTGTCGCCAACAGTGATCTTTCAGAATGCTAACCCAACCATGTCGTTTACCTGCCTGTACCTTTCAGTGGCTTCCCATTGCTTTTAGGACAGACCCAGATCTTTCACATAATCTTCAAGGACAGCGTGGCTTGGCTTTCCTCTGTTTAGCCTCGTCTTGTCTCACACCCTCCTTTATCTACTGAGCTCCCCTCATTGGAGTATTCTTTCACATTTCTTTTCTTTTTTTTTTTTTTTAACCTTTTATCTTGAAGTTAATTAGACTTGCAAAAATAATATAAAGAATTCTTGTAAACCTTAACACATGTTCCTCAAATGCAAATTTTACCACATCTGTTCAATCATTCTTTATTTTTTAAACCTTTCAGAGAATATTATAATAAAACATTGATATATTAGCATTTTCTAATACACAAACCTTTTTTCATAATTCACTAACTGATTGTCACATTAATGTCTTTTATAGCAAAAGAAAAAAAAAATTCCGCTCCAGAATCACAGATTCTACTTAGTTGCTATGTCTCTTTCAATTCCTCAATCTGGGACAATTCCTTAATCTTTCTTTGTCTTTTAAGACCTTGACTTTTTTGAAGAGTCTTGGTTGATTATTTTGTTTTTGTTTTTATTTTTAGCAGCCCCTTCTAGTGATGTCATGGCCAATTACTTTGTAGAGTGTATCTTGTTTGGGGTTTGTCTAATGATTCCTTATGATTAGATACAAGTTATAAATTTTTTCACAGGACTATTACAGAAGTGACTTTGTATCCATTTTAGTGCATCATACCAGGAAACATCTAGTATCAATGCATCCCATTACTGCTGATGTTAATTTTTAGCCCGTGATTAAAGTGATGTCTGTCCCATTTCTCCACTATACAGCTAGTATTTTTCCCTTTGTATTAAAAAATACCTTGTGTCAAGATCCTCTGAGACCACACAATAAATTTTCATCTTCTAATATCAGAATCTATTGATGATTTTTGTCTTGTTGTTTGAAATGCTTATTATTGTGGTGGTTGTCAAATGATAAGGTTTTATAAAATTTAAAATATCATGTTCTCTTCTGCTAGCATACTTCCTGGTATACCGAGGCTGGGGGAGAGGCAGCCCTTCTTTTCTCTTGTCTAAATGTCTCAAAACATGTGGGGGAGGGGTTATGATTCAAATCCAAAAACTGTGCTCACTCAAGGACTCTGTCTATTGTTTGAAACCAAGTGGAAGTTTCAAGACTTAGAGGAATCTTAAAAAGAAACAAGCTAGTAACAGCAAAGAGTTTGGAAAGAGGGATCTTTGGTGAATACATAATTCAAGAAATTCCCAGAAGAGAGCAAATGAAAGTGTGTTAATTAATGAACAAAGCAGAGGAAGCCATAGGTCAGGTGAGTCCTGCAGGGGAGGTGGGAGCTGATGTTACCTGTGAAACTTACAGGGCGCTGAACTCTGGATAAGATCAGAAGAGCAGCAGAAGTGGGTCCCACACTTTTCCTCTCCTTGGCATTCATTTACAGAACAACTAGTAGCTTGGATTTACACCCAGACTAACTAACAAATAAAATCCAACAACAAATCAAACCCAAACAAAACACTCTATGAGAGGAAAAAAAACCATTTTTAAAGAGCAAAGACTTCTATATAGGTATTGTTGCCCCAGAATAAAGCATTTTTTTTCTCCAGAATTTGGGCAGAGTGTTCCTCACTGATGAACCCAAAGCAAACCCTGTCATTACTTAGAATATTTCATCCAGATACACAGATTACAGTAAGTGTTACTATTCAGGGCAGAGGGTTATTGGGGAGAAATAATCATATAGTTTCTGTAAAGCAGGAGAGGATATTCTTTTTTTTTTTTTTAGAGACAGAGTTTCACTTTGTCACCCTCGATAGAGTGCCGTGGCGTCACAGCTCGTAGCAACCTCCAGCTCTTGGGCTTGAGTGATTCTTTTGCCTCAGCCTCCCGAGTAGCTGTGAGTACAGGCACCTACCACAATGCCTGGCTGTTTTTTGTTGCAGTTTGGCCAGCGCTGGGTTTGAACCTGCCACCCTTGGTATATGAGGCAGGTGCCCTACTCACTGAGCCACAGGTGCTACCCTGTAGGAGAAGATATTCTATTACCTGGAATAGAATAGACAGCCTTGTCTCTCATTCTTGAATATGCATGAACAATATATGAGTATGAAGAGAAGTATGTAAAAGCAAGACAAAAAATAAATAATACTGATCCTGAGGAAGTAGAGCTATTAAGGAAATAAAAGATAACTTAAAAATAATCTGATTATATGGAGAGAATTCAGAAGACTTGGTGTTTAAGACAAGAATAGAAGGATATAATAAAGGGATTGTCAAAGAATTAAATCTTGTAATAAAGTATTAAAAATAAATAGCAAATTTTGATAAAGTCAAAGCAATTTTCTAAAGCTGTAGAGTGAACATATAAACAGAAAACATGAGAGAAATATAAAGTGGAACATCAATCCAGGGTTCAACAAATGACTAACGGTAATTCCAGAATTTTGACTATGTGATACAGTAGAACTTTTGGTAATCACGAGGAAAATTTATATGAGTTGAAGAAAGGCACAAGTCTTCAGTTTGACATCAAATGCTGAGCCATATAAAAGGGAATTTTGACTCAGAAAAGTCAAAATTGAGAGAAGACCCCCAAAATTTTTAGAGTGAAACAAACTAGCAAATCAAGTAGCCTGTATTGTAACAAAAAATTAGCTAGCATCAGCAACAGGGATGCTGGAAGTTACAGAGCAATGCCACAAAGTTCTAAGGGAAAATTATTTTGCCCTGGATTTAATGTGACCTAGAATTCTGTATCCTGCCAAACTGTCAATCAAGTGGGAGGAAAAATACATTTTTAGACATATGGGGACTCAGAATATTTGCCTGGCAGAACAAGGGAGTGATTTTTAGCAAAAACAGGAGGAGAGAAAGCTGTGATTAAGGAAAGAGTTATTCTAACCCGATAGTGTGGTGAAGGAAAGTTCCAGGACGGCATTGGGCCTACAGAACTGTGATTCATGGGAAAGAAGATTGGAAAGCTCCTGGAGGCTGTCTCCACGTAAGTTGAGGGTTCCATGCAACACTGCCACTGAGAAGCAGGAGGAAATCGAGGATGCCTTAAAAGTTTAATAATCTTCTTTCAATAAGAAAAATGAAAGACAATTAGAAATCTTACGAAAAGCCAAACAGAACTAAGTTATGGCTTGACATTGAAAGTTCACTGTCGGCTGGGTTTGGTGGCTCAGTACTGTAATCCCAGCACTCTGGGACGCTGAGGCTGGAGGATCCCTTGAGCTCAGGAGTTCAAGACCAGCCTGAGCAAGAGCAAGACCCCCATCTCTACTAAAAATAGAAAAATTAGCCAGGCACTGTGAAGGGTGCCGAGTAGTCCTAGCTACTTCGGACCCTGAGGCAGGAGGATCACTAGAGGCCAGGAGTTCAAGGCTCCAGTGAGCTATAATTATACCACTGCACTCCAGCCTGGGCAACAGAGTGAGACCCCATGTCTTAAAAAAGCACAGAGGATGGGTGAGGTGACTCACAACTGTAATCTGAGCACTCTGGGAGGCCCAGGAGGGAGGATCCCTGAGCAAAAGTAGACCCTGTCTCTACTAAAAATAGAAAAATTAGGTGAGCATTGTGGCATGTGCCTGTAGTCCCAGCTACTTGGGAGGCTGAGGCAAGATGATCGCTTGAGCCCAGGAGTTTGAGGTTACTGTGAGCTACGCTGACACCTCAGTTCATCTCTGCCCTCCTAATTGTTCTGGACAGACAGGTGAAGCTTGGAAATGTCTGCCCTTACCACAGCCTCATCTAAGGCATTGGCACGCACTGGCTTCTAGCGACAGAAGGAATTGCTGAGTTCTGAGCCTCACTGCCATAGTTTAGACCACGTAGACCAGTAAAGGTGTCTGATGTACAGATACGCAGATCCACAGGCTAACTAACGGCAGCCTATGATAGATGCCACACAGCTGCCAAACAGGACAACTGCCTCAGATATTTGAACGAGCATTGGAGGGAGAGGGCAATCAGTTTGTAGGAGTGACGGGGGCTGGGGGACAGCATTCTGTGAGAAGAGGGTACACAGATACCGTGATATGGAAGAGTCTGAAGTATGGAGGAACCACAAACATACAAGTTCTCAGGTAGAGAAGTCATGAGCATAGAGACTGACATGGTTTGTGGAGGCAGGAGAGGCAGAGGCAGAGGAGAACAAGGTGATGCCAATGGTGGAGCTCAAAGAAGACACAAATGACCTTCTGCAGGAGTGAGAATGTCTGAAGGAGGCTCTGGTAGTCCCTCGAGGCCTGGGTTCTCAGCTTCACAGCGTCACCTTGCTACCACGTGTGTCCTTATGGAGCCCCCACAGTGTGTCCTTATGGAGCTCCCCACCATCCATGTGAACTCACCTTCACGCATGTCTGTTCTCTGCAGTCCAAAGAGCATGGCCAAACACACCAGCTCCTCTGTGCTGCCTGTCTAGCTGGACTCACTCTTTTGAAACTGCTTTCCTGGGGACATGATAACTGAGGCAATAATAATTTAAAAAGTCTGAAGCAAAGAAAATCAGCAATGCCCCGTAAAGCCTGAGAGCAGCACACCATTGTAAGTTCTTTTCTGGTAGTTCAGGGAAGGCAATTGAGAGGGAAGTGCTAAGTGCTTGGGGATTATGTCAGAAACTTATTCCTAATGCCTCCACTGTCAGGGGATCCCCACCCTCCCATCCCACCCTCCACCAACCACTTTGATTTTTCTCCATGGATACTGGGTTTTGGAAAGATTTAATCTAGCAAACCATCTGTGTTGATGCAACTAATAAATCATTTTCTCATTGGGGTAGATATGAACCTTACCCATAAACTCAGGGTATATAGATAATAACTTTATTCTCTGTAATGCCCCTAATTTGACGCTGAGACCTCTGTCATTCTTGAGGCTATGTTTCCCAAGTGAGATAGGGTGTAGGGAATGGCACTGGCCATCTATGTCCCCATGACCAGCTAATTCTGAGATCTCTGTGGTCCTTTTAGCTTCATCCTCCACACCTCCCAGGACATGACTGGTCATTGAAATGTTCATTGTGGCTGGAAACTCAGTACTAGGGTCCCTTTCCCTGAGTGTGGCTAACAGCCATGCCTTCTGACCTCTAACCCTTGCATAGGGACATTGCCATGGAAAAGAGTGGTGGCCCAAGATTTTTCTCCTTTCCTTTTGGGCAGGTTGGGAAATCTTTGCTGTATATTTGGGGAGAGCCGTTCCTGTAAAACTTATCTGGCTAGTAGGAAGTTGAACAGCAAGCCCAGTGCCTGCGGGAAATTTACAACTATAACTCGAGCACTCAGCCCCCCTCCCCACACATGTGCATATGTGTGTTCATGGGAATTAAATTTTTCCCCAAAACCTTGTTTTCTCTCTCAGAATTGAATAATAATTATGTTGATTGAATGTACACTGTTAGAAAGCAACATGGCAAGTATCAATATGCTGATGGGATTTCTGGAGTTTCCTTTGGTTGAGTTCCAAAGCAAAGAGAAGCCATGTGGATTAGAGACACTCATAAAATAAACTCCATGAAGCAAGTCAATGAACTGTCAGCTCAGTCTCATTAACTTTAGGAAGACCCCAGATGAGGCCTGATTTCTAACATATCTGGTTGTGGGAAAAAACCTGCAAATGTCTCCCTGATGTCTCTTGTTACTACTGAATTGCTTCCCCCTTAATTCTCACCCTGGGTCTCTGCAGGAGGAACTGAATCAGCGGGGGCCTGGGAATTCTCCCCCACCCAGCTCCCTGTCCTCCTGGGAGTGCTCTCTTGCCCTTCACCATGAAGACAGCCCTCTTTCTGTGCTTCTCTCATTGTCTGTGATAACAGCCTTGAAATTATAGACTTGTTCTCTCTGACTGGTAAGTGCTGGTTCATCAGTTCTGATGTTCCTGAAAAGTGTCTTTAGTAGCCTATTGGGGCGAGGGGGTGGGAGAGGGAAAGACAGAGCAGGAAGTATCTTTCCTGAGTCCAATGCCTTAAGTTCAGTGTATCTGGGACTCTGTGAATATCTTTTTTTTTTTTTTTTTGAGACAGAGTTTCACCATGTTGCCCTGGATAGAGTGTGGTGGCATCATAGCTCACAGCAACCTCAAACTCCCGGGCTAAGTAAGTGATCCTCCTTTCTCAGCCTTCTGAGTAACTGGGACTACAGGTGCCTGCCAGCACATTCAGCTAGTTTTACTGTTTTTAGTAGAGACTGGGGTCTCACTCTTGCTCAGGCTGGTCTTGAACTCCTGAGCTCAAGGGATCCACCTGCCTCGGCCTCCCACAGTGCTAGGATTATAGGTGTGAGCTATCGTGCCCAGTCCCATGCCTATGATTCCACTTGACTTCACGCATCCCTGTGTGGGGAGGTGGTGTACTCATCTCATAAATGTGAAAAGGGGGGCTCAGAAAGGGGGAGGCACTTCCTCAGGGTCACAGAGCAGAGCCAAACTGGAAGCCAGCTCCTATGTTCCTCACTCCTGACCTCTTTGCCCAATGCTCAGACTCCTTCTCAATGGAACCACTACTCAGTAGGCATATGAGGAGCTTTTAGTGTGATCAGAGCACTAAGGAACAGACCCTAAAGAGATAACACAAAAATTATCAACCACATTCCTTGCCCTCAAATTGCATGCAGCTTAGTTGGGTGCTTGCACTTGTGTGCACATGGAGCACAGTTAGGTTAAGACAAAACACAATTCTTGTCCAGAGGAGATTATATCCAAAAAAGAAAGTCAGACTTGATACTCGGCTTCCTTGTAAAAGGTGCAGAGAACCCAGATTGGATCTGTTTTCCTTTGCTGACCTTGGTGCTCATCCATTCTGCCTCCCTTCTCATGCCCTGGATCCTGTCCCTGAGCCTGCCCTGGATCCTGTCACTGAGCCTGCCCCAGATCCTGTCCCTGAGCCTGCCCTGGATGCTGTCCCTGAGCCTGCCCAGGATCTTGTCCCTGAGCCTGTTCTGACCTTTTATTCTTTCAGGGCAGGAATGGTCACTTGCTAGGTCATTCCCATACACATCAAATGTGTACTACAGTAGCTCCCAGCTTAAAAAAATGTTTGCCCTGCCCTGACCCTGCTTTTCTCTTCTGCTACTACAGCTTCATTTCTCTGCATCTCTTTGTAGCAAAATTACTTAAAAAACATGCCCGTACTCTCTGTTTGTACTTTCTCTTCTTCCACTTCCCCTTGAGACCATTTGAACAGGTTTTTATCCTCACCACTCCTTAAAACAAGTCTTGTTAGGGTCACCATGGGCCTCCTGCTGAAAATCCAGTGGCTCAGTCCTACCCCTCATCCAACTTGGCTTGCTACAGTATCTGACACTTTCTGTCCCTGCTCCTTGCAGCCTTTTCTTCCTTTGGTTTCTGGGACACCACTCTTCTCGTTTTCTTCATACCTCGTTTCCTGGCTTTGCTTCTTCCAGATCTCTAAATTATCACCTGCCTCAGAACATAGTCCTCTTTTCTCATTATATTCACTCTCCAAGAAGTCTCTAGTTTTTCTTTGGAAAGAGCATAAACACACTGTCAGTTCCTCTGAGCTCCTGACTTGTACACCCAATTACCCACTCAATGCCTCCACATCTCTTCTCTTACACACCACATCTATTCCGTCAGCAAACCCTGCTGGCTGTATCTTCACATTTTGTTTAATATTCTGCATCTCACTTCCCTTCATCAACTGGCCCCAGCCATCATGGTCTCTCTCCTTTACTACCACAGTAGATCCCTAAGTGTTCCTGTGTCTCCACTTGCCTCCCCACAATGAGTCACTACATGACAGGCAGCAAGAGTTATCCTTTTAAAATGTAAATCGTAGGTCATTCTGCTGTCCAAACTCTCCAATGGCTGCCCATAAGATTCTAGAGGCCTGCAAAGCCCCACATAACCCCATCCCTACCTATATCTTGGATCTCATTCTCTAACACTCTTTATCACTTTGCTTCAACACCACTGGCTGACTTGCTATTTTTAGCACATGCCAAGAGCACTATCTGCAAAAAGGTTCTCTGTGCCAGACCTTTCCCCAGAGAATATATGGCCTGTTGCAATAGTTTTCTATGGCTGCAGTAATTAACTGATTACTACAAACTTAGCATCTTAAAAAAACACCTGTTCATTATGTCACGTGTCAGTAGGTCAGAAGTTTGATACCATGTTTTGGAGCGTTCCACTCCTGGGTGTATGCCTGATCGAGCCTATACTCGTACACATGAGCACCAAGACACATGTGTAGCAATGTTCAGAGCAGCATTATTCATGATGACCTTATGTTGAAAAGAGCCCTAATACCCATCAGCAGCATGATGTTTAAATAAATGCTATATATGCATGTGATGGAATGCTGGACAATGACATTTAAAAAAAAAAACACGTTGTGGCTACACACAACATGGATAAATCTAAATAACTGAGTGAAAAAAGTAAAACATTGTAAATGTGTGATTCCATTTAGTTAAGTTAATTCAAAACTAATTGTACCTATGATATTTCAGGATGATGTTTATATGGCAAAACTATAAATAAACAAAAGGGATGATTACAAGTCAAGATGGCAGTTTCCTTTGTGGAGGCAGAAAAGATAGGTAATGGGGTCGATTCTGAATGTTCTCTTTTTGATCAGGGTAGTGGTCACATAGGGCATCACTTTGTGGAAAATCACTGAGTTATATAGTTTTTATTTTTGTGCTTTTTTGTATATGTTACAACCAAAAAAGAAAAATACATGTATAACACTGGAAATATAGGCTATTTTCTATCTGAAATGCTAGACTGCGTCTGGATTTTTTTCCGTAGTATTAAAAGTTGAAGTGCCCATTACTTAGGCAAGAATGTGATCTTTTTACTATAATATCAGCAGAAATCCAAATAAAAGGGAAATTTTCCTATAATACCATCATTTTTGTCTTTGAATACTTTTTTAAAAACCATCTTTACTAGGTAAGTGGATATAACAAGGTATTTTAATACTTTTTAAGAAGAAATGGGTCATAAAAGCATTCCATGTCACTAACCAATCTTTATAGCAATTTTTATTGACTTTATAATATTCATTTGAGCAGATTTACCTTAATTTACTTAACCGTTCTTTTGTTGTTGCTTTAAATGTTTTCTGACATTTCATTATTATAGGCAATACCTCATAAACATTGTTTCCTCATTGAATGATTGCCACAGAATACATTTGTAGAATATCATTTTAAGGTCAAAGATCATGAATATCTTAATGAAGATTGATACTTGCAGATTACTTTCCCAAAGAATTTTTGTTAGCTTATATCACCAGCCCGTACATATGAACAAATTCATTCACTCATTTAGTCACTCACCAAGTATTTAATGAACACCTATTATGTTCCAGGACTATCTCAGCTGTTAGAGAGTTTAATGTTCAGTGAGGGACATACACAAACAAAAACCAGCTACAGTTAAGGGACCATTGGAGGTCCCCCAGAAGACCAGGTGCACAGCTGATGACCTGTGAAATGTGTTGTGCCTATGCTTTGGGGTGTGAAAGCCGTTGACTGTTTTTGAGTAGTGATTTGTGCAAATAGATAGGCTAGCCTAAGTGCCTTTCTAAAGTCAGGTAAAGCCCATAGGTGGGCCACCCGTGTACTCCTAATTGAGAAGAAAGAAGTCTGAAGGTGCCCAACCAGGGGAATGTCTGTCTGACTATCCCTGTATGGGGAAATCAGCAGTGCAGGCAAGCTGAGGCCATCAACTAGTATCTTAGACTAGAGAAGCTGAGATGTCTGTCTGAGGAGATGAAACGTGTTCTCCCCCTCTCTCTTCTGGTTGCATCATTATCTGGCCACTTCGAATGTTCCACCACCCTATGTCCCTGTTTACTCTTTACCCAACCTTCCTGGGGGCTGTAATCTCCCTCTGTCATTCTTAACTTTGACTGCTGACTGCTGACTACTGACTGCTGTGCATTCTTGCACATGTACTCTGTTACATACCCAACAAAAGGACTCCAGGAAACGGGACAGGTGCTGTATTGTTTTTATGCTGCCACCAGACACATAAAACAGAGTATGCCCTTACAGGCTTCCATTTTTATGCACTAAGTTTGGTGTAAATTTTGTGATTTCCTCAGTGCCGTCTCCCTTGCTGACTACCGTCCCAGGTTGGGGGTCCACTATCCACCTCAAACTGGTACCAGAACAGAGAGTAAGGTCAGCTTCAAGGAAGTGATGTGATCCTGCAAAAGCCCGGGTGGATATGGGAATGACTAGTCACTCATTAAAGAGGGAACAACAGGCTATGGTGGTAAGTCCAGTAGCCTGTTGTTGGGATTACGTTTTCTGTTTCTGTTTATTTCCTCAGAACCACTTCCCTTGCTGGCCACTGTTCCAGGTTGGGGTCCACTAGATGCCCAACACTGGTTGATATAAATAAAATAGCACTTTAAGAGAAATTGGTTGGGGAAGTGACTGGTGCCAAGGAGAAGTATGTATAGCTTTGGGGAGAAAGGCAATGAAGATTCCTTAATCAGAGAAGTGGGGAAGGGAGAGTAGAAGAGAGATGACAATGGCTGTAACACTATTTAACAAGCTAGGAGATAATGTGTAAGTCATATAAAATGTTAGAGTATAAACACAAAGTATGATCAGACCATTAGCACTGACAATTCCACACTGCAGATGGATAATTGGCTTTGGGGGCTCATTATGACACCCATCAGCCCTGCTCAGTGCTATTCACAACCTGATGGTTAGATAATCATGTGGCTTGGTTAGTGTGGCTGTGGGAACCTTAACATTTATATCCCTAATTTTCTGTGCATTTAAAAATATGCCCTAAATGATACTTGAAGGTAGCTTTTTGCATCCTGGATATATTTGTGATTTGCCCATGACGCTGCTGGCCTTATACCATAATAGATACTGACTGATACATTTGCTCTTGCAACACCATCACAATTTATTGTTGAACGTGAACACAAGTGGCATCAAAATGCTCCCCAACAGCTTTTACCAGCTCTCTTAGTAAAGTGAGGAGGCCATAAATCAGGCAGATATTAAACATCTGAGCCAAAGCTGCATCTCTAGGCCTGAGCCAAAGCCTCTGGGCTGGCACTGATGTGTGACTGGGAATGCTTTATGCTTGTCTTCCCTGCCAGAGCATATGGGATGGCACTAACCAAGAATTACAGTCTCGGGATCCTGAAATACTCACAAAATTAATGAACTGTAATGTTTTTACAGAGATGGGGGGCATGGAAGGAGTATAACTTAGGAAAATGGCTTGGTCTAGCAGCCCTTAAGCTACTATCTGTTATGCTGCTTTAATGTGCGTGGGTGTTGAGGTCCCCAGTGCTGTGTGTGTGTGGGGAAGGTGGCACATGTTGCTGCTAAAAGCATTCCAACCAACACAATGAGATTTTGAATGTTCTGAAGATATTTACTTGACTTAAATAATTTAATGTCTTATAAAATAGGAGCAAATCCTGAAAAACTAAAACTAAAAAGAAACTTAGCTGTTCATATTTTATTCTATTTCTGTTGGCTGATCATTATTTCCTCTGATCTTCTCTTCACTTATCTTCATGTAAGTTTTGATTTTTCCTGTTCTTCCCAGTGTTGTTGTTGTTGTTGTTTTTTCTAATCTAAATAGGAACACTTATTTTATCTTTTGTGTGCCTTGTGGAACATGGAGAACTCTGTTAAAATCTTTCAAAACAATATATGTATCACCTACTACTTACTGCATGGTTTCCTTACATATCTCATTTCTATAAAGTTATCACCATCTTTTACCCAAAACGGTGGGAACTCTGGCTGGTTACGTATTGTCCAAGGTTACAAGTTATAGTGGCTTATTTGGTATCAAATTAATATCTGACTGACTCAAAAACTTATTTTTATTTCCATTCTGGCTTCTATCTCCCATCTGAAACTCAATAAAATATTATAATCTAAACCCAGTTTTTCTCCCTTAAGAGTTTTGCAGAGTTTGATGTTTTATCAAATTTAATTGCACGTTGTACATCATTACTGGCTCCAGCTCTCAGGAGTGATTAATGCCTTGCTGGGCTTCAAGCTACAACTCTCTTGGACTCAGAGGCCTGGCCAGAGTTTTGCAGAGAGTAAGGAAAATCCCATTTCCTCCAGGCTGCAAACTTTGAGCAGCTTGGCTGCTGAGTCTGGGTCTTGTCCTGGAGCTGAAAAATATCGCTAACCATATCCTATCTGGCAGATAAATCTTGCTGTCATCATGCCTGTTGCTGGCCACACCTCATGCCCCAGGCTGTCCCCAGCAGGATTGCTTCTCCAGGTAGCTATTTAGGCCTGAATCACTGCTGCATATGTCACCCAGGCAAATCAGATGACAACAAGAGCAAATTCATTGCACGTGTTGAAGAGAGAGTTCACCAGGTAAAATACATAATGCATTGCAGTTGATCTAGCAATCGCCAAGGCAACTTTGCTGAGTATAGGGTGGTGGCTTATTAGGTAAAGCAAGGGGTTCAGAGAGGAGTTAGGGAATCACCACAAAGTCACTGGCAAGTCCACAGTGAGGATGAGCTCCTAAAACAATGCTGCATAAAAAAGTTGTCACCTGTTCATAGTTAATTTCCTTTCTTTCCTTTTTCAGTTTATGACCAGGTTTGAACCCACCACCTCTGGCCTATGGGGCCGGCGCCCTACTTCTTTGAGCCACAGGCACTACCCTCCTTTTTTTTTTTTTTTTTTTGAGATGGAGTCTCACTTTGTTGCCCTCAGTAGAGGGCTGTGCTGTCATAGCTCATAGCAACCTCAAACTCTTGGGCTCAAGTGATTCTCTTGCTTCAGCCACCTGAGTAGGTGGGACTACAGGGCCTGCCACAACGTCCAGCTACTTTTAAAGATGGGGTCTTGATCTTTCTCAGGCTGGTCTCGAAACTCATGAGCTCAGGCAATCCACCTGCCTTGGCCTTCCAGAGTGCTGGGATTACAGGTGTGAGCCACTATGCCTGACCTGATAGCAATTTTCAAATACACTAAAAATTAGTGGAAAGGAAATAGTAAAATGAAGCCTCACACACTCATCAAACCAGACTTAATAATTATTAATATTTTGTTACATTTTCTTCATTGATCTCTAAAAAAACAACTTTTGGGGTCAGAAGTAGCTTATCAGCTCACAGGCCTCAGGTCTGCAGGAGTCGAGCTCAAACTTTCTACTCCCCCCCCCCCCAGCAAATACATATTCATTTGTTTAAAAATGTTTACTAAGTGCCTACTATATGCCAGATGCTGCTGTGCTTAGGCACTAAAAAGTACAACATTATGTTGTGTTGGAAAGAAAGTTGGCCCTGTCATACACCAGGTGCTCAGCAGATGGTCATGAACAATGGTCATGGAACTATAATTACTATGATACTATCAGGATAAGGTCCTGCCTGGAAGGGGCTCTCCCACTCATTGAATGAGGCAGGTATTCAAAGTAATAGATAGACTCTGAATTCTATCTAATTGGGATTCTATTTAATGGGATAGAATTATCTATGGGGCATAAAGGGGAAAACAAAGAGGGGATTCATGGTGTTTAAGATGATTAGTAATTAGACTGTCCCTGGACAGATATAGTAGGTGCCCTCTAGGTGGGGGCTTGGGTGCAGGTGGTGGGGGTAGAACGGCAATCCTGACAGAAGGAAGAGCGCAAGTAAAGGCACCAAGGTATAAACCCTATAGGGAATTTATGGTCCTGCAGTTCATTACTGAACTGGTGGGTAGACAGGGGCCACTTTAAAAAGAATCATTTATACTTTGAACTTTGAAAATGGGGAGCCAATGAAAAATTTCAATCACAGGAGTCACAGGTTTATATCTGGAAGCCATAGGTGATGGGGCACTTATAAGATTGGAGGCAGGGAAACTAGTTAGTAGGTTAGTCCAGGAAAGAGATGATGTGTAAGTAACTTGTGAGGACAAAGAAAGAGACTAGATACTAGGACCCCTGAGGTGCTAAAATAAGTAGAATGTAGTGATTTACTAGATCTTTGAAGGGGTAAGGGACCAGAGGGAGTCTGAGGAAGAGGGAGTGCAGGTTGACTCCGGGGTCCAGCCTTGGTGGCTGGGCTGGGAGTTCATGCCAGACTTCACGGACATAAGGAACTCAGAACTTTGGTCGCAGGTAGGGTTGGTCAGAAAGCAGCTGATCACATACTGTGATTCATCATCCTATGGTTCTCGTTATTATTATACTTCAGCTTTTACAACAGGTCCCTCAAGAACTTTATAGGCATATAATATTTATTTAACAGTTTTTTAAATAATTACTAGGTTCTGCTGTTCTGAGCACTGTGAATATTGATGAATCTCATTAAAGCAGGGATCCCCATTTTTCAATCTCAAAATAGGATCATGATTAAAACAAAAGTCCTTCAACTAAAAAGAAGTTTCCAGATCACCAATTTTTAAAATTACCATTCTTAGACTTGTTAAAAGGACCCATAGACCTGAGAAACATTTCTTTTTTTATAACCCTTTTCTCTTTCATTAATTTTTCTCATACACCTCAAACACTCCTCTACCTCCTTCCAAGTCACCCCTGCTAAGCCTTCTCCCAGCCCTCCCTCTGCTCCACCTCCCTTCCAGGTTGCCCCTGCTAAGCCTTCCCCTAGCCCTCACTCAGGGCCCTCTTGTTTTCTATCCCTCCCCATTCTCTAGATTCTGTGCTAGAAGAGGCCAAACACCAGGGGTAAGAGCAGGCAGAGACTGGTCAGACTGACAAAGCTAGATCCTTCTTTAGTAATGAACAGCGAGAGAAAACAGACTGGAAATACATATATACAATTATAATTTTGGTTTCATTATGCAAAGATGAATGAACCATCTGTGATGATGGACACCACGCTCCCCAGTGGTGTGTATTTCATAATCATTTCATGTTTATTTTTGTTGTAGGCAACTTTCATCTTGTGGATGGCAATGCCAACATAATAATGAACTTGCTTACTGGAAGAGGGCTTGAGGGCAGCTTGTGTTAAAGGAACTGCCTTTGCCAGTAAGCTGAAACTGTCTGTTCTCTTTCTCTGAATTTGCACTTCAGGCTGCTTTTGGCTGATGTTTTAGGTGTTTTGGGATTGGCTCTCATAAGGGTAAGGGAGCATCAGTAAGGCATCCAGGGCTGAGCCAACAGACGGCTTTGGCATTCGGGGGGTCTCCTTGCTATAGGTAACCTGTAAATATTTTCTGGCCTGCTGGCCACTCATGCCCAGCCTCTTCAGCATTTCTAATTTCTGCCCCTGTCTTTGTTTGGTCCCTTTCCTGTTTGCTCCAAAAGCTCCAGGGCCTTCTGATAGGTCTTAATGTTGGAGACTATTTGCTATCTGGCCTTTACCCCCACTGCTTCTGTGCTCCCTGAATTTCCAAGGGCCCTGCTTTTGGCCTGCCTGCTTAGGACCAGAGAATTTAGCAGCAGCAGGTCACGAGCCAATCAAAGTCATGCCATGGAAAAGCATTAAATTGACAGAGAAGGTAATTTATGAGGCACTGGTAGAGTATGCTTTTAAATCCTGTGGCAGGATTTAAGAGAGAGAGAGATTAAAGATGGCAGCCGAGTAACAGCTTCCCTGCAACTGGGCACAGTGAGTCTGGGGAGACAAGACTCCAGGCATCTCTGGCTGCTGGGATCTGCCTATAATCATCCCTTTGAGGATACAGGGAGCCATCAAGGGACTTCTGGACCCCAGGAGGAGGACAAAAACAGTGAAAAACTGGCAAGTGGTTGCGTGTGTTCGATCGACCTAATCATGCCGGCAACCCTGAGTACAAGCAGCAGTGAGACTGCAAACCGAAAAGGCCTCACCTGTGAACTGTTTTGGTGTTCTTGGACTTGGCGCTCAGTTAAGCTACCTTGGGGAGAGCTTGAGCAGGAGTGTGGAGAACTATGGGCATTGTCTGGGGTCCCAGACTGAGCCACTGAGCTGGATGCAGGAAGCCATTGTGAAAAACTGCCCCTGCAAGCTCTGCCCTCAGGGTCCCAGAGCAAGGATCAGGTGGGACAAAGTAACCTAGTGACTGAGCAGCCTAAAAGTGGAGTCTGAGCTCCACTTTTAAGCATCCTTAATCCTTAGGGGCAGAGTGAGGCGGTTTTGGCACACTGGAGCCTTGGGCTGTTGCCCTGGGTAGAGTGCTGTGACATCACAGCTCATAGCAACTTCAAACTCCTGGGCTTGGCACCGCTCAGACCTCCTTAAGAGCTGTGCAATGACCCCTGACCGGTGACCCGCACCCACCTGGCCTCCGCATTCCCTGATAAGGAACTGGGGGGGCCATGCAACCCTGCGTCCTCCCTCCACACTAGCCCATTCATCTGGCCAGGGACTCTGGTAGTTGCGTGCCCTCTGAAGCCCTCCCTGCCTCTGCAGAGAGCCCTTCTCCTGGCCAGAGACTGCTAGAGCCTTGGGATCTCTGTGTCAAAGTCACTGGGTGCCAGGCACCCCCAGAACCGTGTGCACCACCTCCAGCCCTGTTGCTGAATCTGGGTGTGTCACACACCAGAGCTGCTTCCACAAACAGAACTCCCTAGCTAGAGCAGCCCCAGAGGAACTACACAGGGTCACTTCCTACAAAGATCCAGCAACAAAAGAGTGATCCTACTGGGGTCTAATCTTGGAGAGACACCTCCCCAACTCTGAGAACCAAAGCCAATGGTGAAAATCAATCATGAGGCAAAATCAACAGAAAAACTCTGGCAATATGAACAATCAGAGTAGATCAACTCCTGCAAGGATCAATGGGGCAGAAACAGCACAAGACCCCATGCACAAACAAATAGCCGAGATGTCAGAAATTGAATTCAGGATCTGGATAGCAAATAAGATTGAATTAGAATTCCAAAAGTTATCTCAAGAATTCAACGAATTCAAAGACCAAATGACCAAAGATTTTGACACATTGAGACAAGAAGTTGCATCCCTCAACGATCTGAGAAACACAGTAGAATCCCTCAGTAACAGAATGGAGCAAGCAGAAGAAAGGATTTCTGACATTGAAGACAAAGCTTTTGAATGCTCTCAAACCCTCAAAGAAGAAGAGAAATGGAAAGCAAAAACAGAACACTCTCTCAGAGAGCTCTGGGATAATTCGAAGAAATCCAATATTTGTCTTATAGGGATCCCCGAAAGGACGAAGTGGCTTCACAAGGCACAGAGTCTCTTCTCCATGAGATTATGAAGGAGAACTTTCCAGATATGCCAACAGATTCTGAAATTCAGATAGCAGATAGTTTCAGAACTCCAGCACGACTCAACCCGAATAAGACATCCCCCAGACACATCATAATCAATTTCACTAAAGGTAATATGAAGGAGAAAATTCTGAAAGCTGCCAGACGAAAGAAAACCATTACCTACAAGGGGAAGAATATTAGAGTAACTACAGATCTCTCTGCTGAAACCTTTCAAGCTAGAAGAGGATGGTCATTGACTTTTAATCTCCCAAAACAAAATAACTTTCAACCCAGGATCTTGTACCCAGCTAAACTGAGCTTCATTTATGATGGAGAAATTAAATACTTCAACAACATTCACATGTTGAAGAAATTTGCCACAACTAAACCAGCTCTCCAGGAAATTCTTAGACCTATCCTCATAAAGACCAGTGTAATTCTCCACCACAAAAGTAAGCCCACCCAAAAAAATTTTGATCAAATTCCAACTTCCACAGTCGCAAAAGGATTAAAAATGTCAACCGGACTCTCAAAAGGCTTATCAATATTCTCAGTTAATGTGAATGATTTAAATTGTCTCCTAAAGAGGCACAGGTTGGCTGACTGGATACAAAAACTCAAGCCAGATATGTGCTACATCCAAGAATCGCATCTTACATTAAAAGACAAATATAGACTCAAGGTGAAGAGATGGTCATCTATATTCCAGGCAAATGGAAAGCAGAAAAAGCAGGCATTGCAATCCTGTTCGCAGATGCAATAGGCTTTAAACCAACCAAAATAATTAAGGATAAGGATGGACACTTCATATTTGTTAAAGGTAATACTCAATATAATGAGATCTCAATTCTTAATATTTATGCACCCAACCACAACGCACCTCAATTTATAAGAAAAACTCTAACAGACATGAGCAACTTGATTTCCTCCACTTCCATAGTAGTTGGAGATTTTAACACCCCTTTAGCAGTGCTGGATAGATCATCCAAAAAGAATCTCAGCAAAGAAATTTTAGATTTAAACTCAACAATTGAACATCTGGACTTAACAGACATCTACACAACATTTCATCCCAACAAAACTGAATACACATTCTTCTCAGCAGCCCATGGAACATTCTCCAAAATCAACCCAATCCTAGGCCACAAATCTAACCTCAGCAAATTAAAAAAAAATAGAAATTATTCCTTGCATCTTCTCAGACCATCATGGAATAAAAGTTGAACTCAATAACAGGAACCTGCACACTCATACAAAAACATGGAAGCTAAACAACCTTACGCGGGGGGACCACAGTAAAGAGGCTAAATGTGTCCCACTTGTGGATCGCTGATCGAAAGAGAAGAGATTTTCTTTAGTGTATTTTAAACACAATTCAAATTTTAAAAGGCTGATTTACACACAAGATGAATAAATATTTGAATGGTATGAAATGCTTGTATATCAGCAGTATACAACTTAAGAGTTGGAAGTTGTTTGTACTAAAGTTATAAAACGGACAAGTTAATGTGAGGAAGACCAGTGTTACTAAGGTGCCACCATTCTACTGCACACAGAATGAAAAGGGAAGAGCTGCTCTCACTCTCAGCTCCTCATTCTTCCAGGTTTCATACGCTGCACAGAACTGTCTCTACAATCTCGACACTAACAAAAGGACTTTATAATACAATATTATTCATACTATTAAAGAATGAGGTAAGCACAGGTTTCTAATTTTATTCTATTTTTTGTAATAGGCTTAGTCATTATGTGCCATTTTATTTTTATTTTTAAAAAACTCGGGACATTTACCAGTTTTTGGTTTTCCTTTTCCATGATTAATACAGCCTTTCTGTTGTTTGACTTAGAATGTTTTAACATCTGAAGGAATGTTCCGAAGCATCCAGAGCTCTCACAGGCCATACCTGCGAGAGTAGTGGGAAGAAACGGTCACTACTCTTTCCTCCCAAGTGCATGTAGACTTCCTTCTTTGTGTCCAAGAGGTTCATGGAAAGAGCTATTCCCTTGTACTCAGTCACGTGACCTCAACCACTCTGACTCTGATGTGTGTTGGAAGAGGATTAAGTCAGAATAAATGCAATTCTGACCAGTGGGAAACTTCCTGATGACTTTTTAATGATTGGGCTAGGCTACTGTAAACTGTTCTGAAGGAGGACACAGGTGCTTACTGCTCTCCCTGAGAGGATGTAGAACGTGTCAACAACTGGAGCAGTATAACCACAGGATGGTTGAGGCTGATGGTGCAATGTTGATGCATTTAACAGGTATCTGACCATCTACTCATGTGACATTCTACCAGAGCCTGGGACACACAGAGAACGAAGGGGATGCAGTTTCCCCCCTTACAGAACCACATAGGCGAAACAGATGCACATGCACACACAGTGACAAGAATTCAGAGAAGCAGTAATGTATTAAGTGCCATGAAGGAAGAAAAGACTGTCCATGCACTGTTACCTTTGTGAGTGTCTGTGGGCAGATGAATGGTTGAATGGAACTCTCCACATCAGTTATTTTTGTTGCCATTTATCTAGTACCAAATATAGGGCTGATCTTACAGTTTCATGTTTGACAATAAATAAATTCTGCTAGTGGTATATCTTGATCTAAATCTAAATGATAGTATCTAGAGCTTGGAAAAAGGCAGACATTCATAATGTTTATCTATAAGTAATGCCAAACAATGGAAGGATGCAGGCCAATGTCTCTGATTATAACACAGACTCATGGGAGTATTAAGCTCTTGAAATGCAGCTAGTCCAAACCTAGAGGTACTGTCAGTGTAAAACACGTACCAGATTTTGAAGAACCACAAAAAAGAATGGGCCAGGAGAGGTGGCTCATGCTTATAATCCTAACACTCTGGGAGGCTGAGACCAGCCTGAACAAGACTGAGGTCCCTTCTCTACTAAAATTAGAAGAAACAGCTGGGTATCTTAGAGGGTGCCTGTAGTCCCAGCTACTCGGAAGGCTGAGGCAGGAGGATCACTTGAGTTCAAGAGTTTCTGTGAGCTATCATGTCACAGCATTCTACTGAGAGCAAAAGAGTGAGACTCTGTCTTTAAAAAAAAAAGAAAAAAACAAAATTAAACTACCTCAAATTTTTATATTGGTGAAATTATAACATTTTTGGTATAGTGGGTTAAATAAAATATTATGATAAAAGAGAAATTAACGTTCTATTATGAATGGAAATTTTGTTTCCCCTCGTGTGCTCCGTACTCCAGCACCTTAATCACAGCAGCTGTAAGGCAGATACTATTATTAACTGCAAACTATATGTAAGGATAAACAAGAAAGCCAGAAGTTCCATAAGAAGTGTCACAGGTGGAATTCAAATCACAGTTCAAAATTACTATATATATAGTATGTATATGTACATACTATATATATAATCCTAGCTTCTCTCTCATCTCCAGCACTTTCGAATTCTAGGTTTAAAATTTTGGACAAGGGAAAGGTTCTGACCATAACACCAATAATCTCCTGGTACATTCATACACATTAACTAATCACCCAACCAACCACTACAACACACACACACACACATCTTTTACAAATTACTACAAAGTCCAACCATGTAGACTTCAAACAAAATGACAAATCAGTTAATGTTATTTTTCAAAGTGATAATAATAGATGACTTGAAAATAGAATCATTAATGTTTTAAAAGTATGCTAGGTCATTATCATACATAAAATAATCCAAGGTGTGTCCAAAGAAGTCTAACTATAAATTAAATGTTATTTTATATTACAACAATCACTTTAAATAACTTTACCTTTTATCAATTTTTTTAACTGCAACAATAAAAGATCTCCGTTTCAAGAATAAAGAAACAAAGAAAAGATATAAGTGAAGTGCCAAGGGTCACACCAAACAATAAGGTGAAAATAAAATTCCCAGATTTCAATTCATAGTTATTTAATGAACTATTAACCAAACAAGACAAAAATCCATGGTGCAGGGCAGGGGTGTCCAACCTCCATGGCCACCTGCTGATTTTGTGAGGACTTTTTTGTTTATCTGGGTGTTGGATATCACAAAAAGTATGCAGGGTCCTTCTGTTGTTGTTGCTAATCAACTTTACTTAGCAGTTGTGTATTTAATGTGTGGCCCTAAAACAACTCTTATTCTTCCAATAAACGGCAGAGAGAAAAAAAAAAAGGTTGAACACTTCTGGTAAGTGGTTTTCATCAAATAAAACAAAAGATAAAAGTTTTGAGGAAGAAAAATCCACAACTACAAATAAATCCTCAAAGGTCTTTTGCTGGTAACAGTAATTCCTCCTTAAGTAACATGTGCAGCCATCAGGTCATCAATTCAAACACAGTTTACAAATAGATGACAATACTTAACATAACTAATTCCAGTTCACTTACTACAGTTAATTCTTAATTACTAAAGAAGCAGTAATTTTATGATACAACCATTCAGAAATGTTTTCTGTAAAGTATCTTCATGTCGATGAGAAACTTTGTGGTAAATTTATTTGAAGATATAAATTTTATTCACAATGTTATTTTGTGCAATGTGCAATGTCCTACTTTAGGCAGGCAAAATTTTCAAAATTTTTCCCTAATTGAAGTTTAAAATAGTTTACAAACACAGGTTAAGTCATGGCATAAGTCACCACATTCAAACTACTTAAGTAGCAATCTTTTGATATTAAACTTTCTTTTTTGGTTTTTTTTTTTTCAAATAATATAATTTTGTAAAATTTTTGTTTAGGAAATTAAATACCTGCATTTTTTCTCAAATAAATACTTTTAAATGTATGATTTTTAAAGTTTTTTATGTTCACTGAAATATATATTTGCAAAAATAAGGAAAGCTCAAGAATATACACACACCTTTTTTTTTTTTTTTTGAGACAGAGTCTTACTATGTCGCCATCAGTAGAGTGCTGTGGCGTACAGCTCACAGCAACCTCCAACTCCTGGGCTCAAGCAATTCTCCTGGCTCAGCCTCCTGAGTAGCGGGGACTACAGGCTACTGCCACAATGCCCAGCCATTTTTTTTGGTTGCAGTTGTCATTGTTCTCCAGCAGGCCCAGGCCAGTCTTGAACCCGCCAGCCCCGGTGTATGTGGCCAGCACCCCTCACTGAGCCACAGGCCCTGAGCCAATACACACATATTTTTATATTACCAATTAAGAAATGGACTGGGCACAGAGGGTCACTCTCGTAATTTTAGAGACAGAGGCCAGAGGATCCCTGGAGGTCAGGCATTTAACACCAGACTGAGCAACATTACAAGACCCCAAATTAAAATAAATTAGCCAGGAGGGTTGGTGCACACCTGGAGTCTCAACTACTTGGAAGGCTGAGACAGGAGGATCCCTTGAACTCAGCAGTTTGAAGTTGCTGTGAGCTGTGACACCTCCACTGCACTCCAGCCTGGGCAACAGAGCAAGACCCTATCAAGGAAAGGATAGGAAACAGAAGGAAAAGGAGAAAAGCAAATTGAAAGGAAAAGAGGGAAGGAAAAAGAAATAGAAAACATAAAATGTAAGCTGTTCATTATGAGTAAATAATCTAAATCCCGGGTTTTGATGATAGTGGCACATCTTTAGAGAGTAGCAAAATCATTCCTATTTACTGGAAACAATTTTCTCAATATCACAAATAACTGTTATCAATTAACTTTGGTAAATCAAAATTACTACCAGACTTAAGTATCTGAGATGATCATTTTCTGATATCCCTATAAAACTGTCTGAGATGAACAATCAAGACAATCATCAATTACAGTGGGCCCTTCACGTCTGTAGACTCTACATCTGTGGACTCAGCACACCTCAGAAAATATTCAAAATTTTAAAGAATTGGTGGGGGCACACCTATGGTGCATCTTAGAATGGGTACAGGTGAAAAACTTACTAAATACAGAATTCAAATGTCTTCATACAATAACTAAGAAAATGCCATGAAGGCTATGTTAAACAGTTTGATGAAAATATTTCAGATTGTATATGAAACCAGTACATTGTACCCCTTGACTGCACTAACGTACACAGCTATGATTTAATAATAAAAAAATTTAAAACAATACAATAAAAATATACAAATAAAATAATATAATGCAACTACTTACATTGCATTTACAATGTATTAGGTAGTACAACTTATCTAGAGATGACTGAAAGTAAAGAGGAGAATGTGCTAAATTACCGTATATACTTGAGTATAAGCCGAGTTTTTTCCGGCACAAAACTTGTGCCAAGTTCGGGTTTTTCAGCACAAATTTTGTGCCGGAAAAAACTCGGCTTATACTCAAGTATATATGGTATATGCAAACACTGTATCATTTTATATAATACATAAGGGCTTGAGCATCCAAGGATTTTGGTATCCAAGGTGGGTCCTGAAACCTCTCCCCCATGAAAACTGAAGGACGACTGTATTACTTTTTAGATTACCTCTTTTTAAATATGAAACGTTTTTACATTAGCTCTTTCTAAATATAAAATCTTTTTAGATAAATCTAAATACGAAACCTGTTTTTAGGAGTTACGAAGGTAATACCTGCATCATCTCCTATATTAGCCATCAATAAGGAAGCCAAATGCTCCACATGAATATATTTCTCCGGTAGTTGAATACTTATTTTTTAAAGCACTGGATAGTTCTGGCCATTTAACCATATGCCTCAGTCTTCCTAAACAAATGCTTAATAAAATCTAGCCCTTTTTAATGACTCGGGGTCATACTAAACAAATACACCATTATGAAGAGAACTTGTGAGGTGGTGTGGATAATCTGAGACACATCAACTAAATGGTTCTCAAATCCTGTGAGCTCACGAGTCTTTAGATTAAACAATTCATTGTTAGTAAAGCATCTAACAATGCCTGTTCTGAATATTAATTCCCTTTCTTTTCGATCTGTTTGGTCTTGCCCCTAACTCCAAGCTTTGTCCCACTTGCAGGCTGTGGAAATTAGGTTAACTAAATTTCTTAACTTACATGTAAAATAGCACTGTTTGATTTTAAGCAGCAATTGTGTGAGGGTGAGACAGGCTTCAGTTGAAGTTAATACAGAAGCTCTTAAGGCATTCTGTTCTGCCTTTACTGGCAAAGGAATGACTATACTCTGGATAATTACATGTGCTTTAATTCTGAATGCCAATCAAAGTGGCACTGTCTGATGAACCCAGAATTCCTACACAATCTTGGTTAGAATTACTTTCCCAACTGCATAATAGTAGCAAACTATATTTGACAAACATGGCTCTCCTCAATCTTCTAAGGATTTTTTTTTTTTTTTGAGACAGAGTCTCAAGCTGTCACCCTGGGTAGAGTGCTGTGCCGTCACAGCTCACAGCAACCTCAAGGTCTTAGGCTTAAGCGATTCTCTTGCCTCAACCTCCCAAGTAGCTGGGACTACAGGAGCCCACCACAATCTGGCTATTTTTTTTTTTTTGGTTGCTTAGCAGGCCCGGGATGGATTCAAACTCGCCAGCTCCGGTGTATGTGGCTGGTGCCCTAGCTGCTGAGCTACAGGTGCCGAGCCACAATCTCGTATTACAGGAAAACTCAATGTACAAACAACAAGGTTGTCATTAAGGTTGTCATTAAAGAAGATTTAAGTGTCAGTTTTACTTTAACTGAAAAAATTTGTCCTGGGGGAAAAAATATCAAAGGTTTCAGGATTGCCTTAAGAAGTTTAACTTGTGCAAAATTTTCACTGACTTGCCAGTTGATTTTTTTCTTATGCAAAATAGTGCAGTGTCTTCAACAAATTAAGCAATGAGTAATAGCTAATGGAATAAAAAAATAATTTTTCCTGTTTCCTCAGTTTACTCCCTAGTTTAAGGGGGAAAAAATAGTATTTTTACTACTAAAATACAGTAGAACCTCCGCAGCTGACCGCTTCTCTACCATGACCACCTCATTAAGTTGACCTACTTTTCAATAGACCAGACGTGCACCACATGTACGTATCAGTACAGTAGGCCTAGTTCCTTATGTTGACCCCTTCCATGTATTAACCAATTCGTTATAGTCCTCTGGGTGGTCAACTTGCAGAGGTTCTACTGTAGTTTCATTTTTTGTTACTTTTTTTACTAACAGAATAAAACAGCATAACCTATTTCAAGAAAAGAGTCAAGTGACTCTTTAACAACAGAACACTGGGGAAAAAGCAGCCAAATATATTGAATTTGAACCCAGATTACCAGTATATCTCCTAACTCTGAGACCTTGGGAAAATAAAAATTCAAAGTGGTTAATATTTGAAGACTGGCCAGACATGGCATTCCAGGAGGCCCAAGCAGGTGGATTCCTTGAGCTCAGAAGTTTGAGACCAGCCTGAACAAGAGTGAGACCCCATCTTTACTAAAAAGAGCAAAAGTAGCTAGGCATCATGGTGGGTGCCTGTAGACCCAGCTTCTAGGGAGGCGGAGGCAAGAGAATCATTTGAGCCCAAGAGACTGAGGTTGCTATAAGCTATGATGACTCCATGGCACTTTACCCAGGGTGACAGAGGGAGACTGTCTCAAGAAGAAAAAAAAAAAGAAAAAGAAAAAATAATAAATAAGACAACAAATGGATATTTTCCTAACTAAAAATTGACTAAGTCTGAAAAATAGTTTTCAAATAAACTAAAATCAAAGTTAGATTAAATCATAAGGGAAAACCCATGATATACAAGTAACATGACATATAGTTAATTGACAGAAATCAGAACTATGGTGGCATGTGCAG
Organism: Loris lydekkerianus; assembly: GCA_963574355.1. NCBI lineage: Eukaryota > Metazoa > Chordata > Mammalia > Primates > Lorisidae > Loris > Loris lydekkerianus. The sequence goes on from CAUYPK010060981.1 coordinate 28,163, forward strand.
ACCAGAGAACGTATACCTGCGAAATACATCCTCATATTGGATTTTCAGAAACAAGTAGAATTGAACAAATGACTCAAAACTACCTGTTTATGGCTTGGCGCCTACAGCTCTGTGGCTAGTGGCTACAGCCAGCCACATACACTGGAGCTGGTGGGTTCAAATCCAGCCCAGACCTGCCAAACAATGACTACAACCAAAAAACAGCCAGGTATTGTAGTGGGTGCCTGCAGTCCCAGCTACTTGGGAGGCTGAGGCAAGAGACCCGCTTAAGCCCAAGACCTTGAGGTTGCTGTGAGCCGTGACGCCACAGCACCCTACCCAGGGTGACAGCTTGAGACTCTGTCTCAAAACAAAACAAAACAAAAAACAACTACCTGGCTATGTTTCCTTGTGCCAGACACTGTGCAGGTACTTTCATCACCATCTCCTCAACTTATGGGCAAGTATTACCCATACTGGAAAGTATTACCATCCCCTTAGCTGAGCTAAATATGTCTCCTGGATTGCAGAGGAGCTCATATTTGAATTCAGTGACATCTGGCTGGCTTTCTAATATGTAACATACACAACACTCCAAAGTTATCTAACCAGTCACAAAAGCAGAAAAATGAACAGGTATCTTTGTGAGGAATGAATAGACCAATTTAGATGAAGCGGAAAGTTCCCTAGAACAATAATAGAAAGACAAAAAAAAAAAAAAAAGAAAAAAAGGCGCCTGTGGCTCAAGGAGTAGGGTGCCAGCCCCATACGGGTTCATGCTTAAATTTAGATTTGTTTTCTATGCACCAATATCTCTCAAAATGCATTCTATGGATATAATACTGAGTTTCTTGCATTCACTGTCAGAAATTTAAAACTGCATTTTAATTTTGATAATTTTCCTAATTATAAAAATATTCTGGGTCAACTAACCTGTAAGGCCAGCTTAAACAGGAGACTGCCTGTTTGTTGCTTACTAATGAGTCAAAGACAAATTGTTTTTCAAACTGTTGGTTATGACCTATTAGTGGATTATAAAATCAAGAGCTACATTAAAAATAAGTAAAAATAGAATGCATCCAACATAGTAAGAATAAATATTCTTTCGTGATAATTTTACTTCAGTGTGACAATTAGATGGCAAAGTAAAAAGTTACATCTCACTTATCTCCTGCAACTCAAATGCTTGGTACCATTTCAGATTTAGGATGCTCAATCCATACAACCTGAGGCTGAAATGTGTAACTCTTAGATCTGCAGACTTACTTTTTGGGGTTTCCACACAGAAATTTGAGAAACACTGTTACAAGTACTGGACTGCCACTGAGGTAGAAAGACAAGAGGAAGACTTTGGAAATTTCACAAACTGAAGGGAAAGATAAAAGTTCATCAGAATAAGAACTAAAATGCCATTATTAGACTACCCAAGGTGTTAACAGAAACAATACAATATCCCAATTCAAACTACATTTGATATTAAAGAACCATGGTCAATAAAAAGGTTATTCCACAAGTCTTCCAAAGTCACAGTGATGGGGGGTGAGGTTACTTTTTTCTGGGACTGAAATTAGAAAACAGGAATAGGTATTCCTTTTGCCAACCAGAAAGAAAAGGGCGAGAGGTGGTTTGATTACAAAAGACAGATAACAAGAAAGCAAGCAGAGGCACTGCAACAGAAAGGAAAAATTTTCAAACTGCAGGAAATAAAGGATTGGAAATTGTCCCTAAAAAAATCACATCTCCCTGCACCCACACCACTGTATTGTCCACTCCCTACAAAGAGACTGAATTTGACCATTTAATTTGCAGTAGCCAGTGGGAAATTACCAAACACGGCACAAGGAGATGCTTACAAAGTAAAGCATTTGTGCAATAGAATTTACTCTCTTGTTGCCATATAAAGAAATCCAAGATACCTTCATCAAGAGTAAAGGTAAGGGCCACCACCCTCCACATCCCCTCCTCTCAAGAGTCCAGAAGTTCCCTCTGAGGCGTCCGACGAAGACCCCCCAACCCCCAACCCACGATCCCCACCACCGTAGCGGGAATAAATATGGGGTCAATGGGACCAGACCACACAAATTGTGCACCAAACCCACAAAGACCTGTGACATAGTCAAGAGACCGACAGAAGGACAAACAGAGGTGGGGAGCCTTTCCTAAAATAGAATCACACGACCCCAGGACGGAGCCACGATGCACTTCACATTTATTTTATTTTATTTTATTTTACTTTATTTTTTTTTTTATTTTATCTATCTATCTATCTAAAAAAAAAAAAAAAAAAAAGAGTAAAGGTAAGAGTGGAGGTATGAGCCAGCCCAAACAAAGCCCCTACATCAACCTTCCTGACAACCACCAGACGCATGAATGAGACTAGCTAGGACCATTCTGCCCCCAGACAACCTGACAGCTAACTACAGAACCACCCAGCAGATCCCCAGACTTCTGAGCAATAATGAAATGGTTGTTTAGAGTTATAACTTTTTGGATAGTTTGTTACATGGCAGTAACTGATACAGAATGTTAAAAAAAAAAAAAAAGAAAAAAAACCCCGAGGCCTATGACATACTAAACTTAATTTTTATTTTAATGCGTCAAACTTGGAAGGGCTGAGAACTAGACAATGTAACTGTAAAACATCTACACTTACAACATGAACAAAAACGCCTTTCTTTGGCATCATAAACACTTAGGCTGGTTGTAATCTACCTTTTCTATCCCGTTTTCGTCCCACCCTGACATTTTCTGAAGTGCAACATGTTCTGTTTCTCTGAGCACTTATTCCCCTCCTCCCAACTTCTTAGTTATCCAAACCCCTTCAACTCCTTCCTTCCCAACTCAATAGAGGGTTTTCCTTTCTTGCTTAAGTTTTGATCAAATAATTTCAAAATGCTTTACTTATGTTAACCTATACTCCACATATATTTATCACTGGATACTAACACTGTCATTTAGCTACTAATATATATGCACTAGACTGTGTATGCTCTTTGAAGGTAGAGGTCTACTTTGTAATTCTCCACAGCTCCTTTAGTGCTCCAATATAACAGGAATATAAATATCTGATTAAAATAAATTAAGACCTTATGTAATTGAATTTTAACAAGTCTTCTTGGCTAAGTACAGTATTTAGAGACCATTAATTTTTTTTTTTTTTTTTTGCAGTTTTTGGCCAGAGCTGAGTTTGAACCCACCACTGGCATATGGGGCCAGCACCCTACTCCTTTGAGCCTAAAAACCACCCTATTTAAAGACGATTTATTTTTTAAACATAAATTTAAGGGGAAATAGTAACACTTTTCTTCTGAGGTATACTGTGTAACTCTCAATGCCAAAAGTGAAACAATGAATCAGGAGATTCTCCTGAAAAACAGTATGTAGTTAAAAGTTACATGTTATATGTGACAAACATTAATGAAATTTCCATTTTATAAATATAAGGAGGGGTGGGGACAGGCACAGTGGCTCGTGGCTGTAATCCATTCTGGAAGGCCAAGGTGGGTGGACCGCCTAAGCCCAGAGGTTCAAGACCAGCCTGAGACAGAGTGAGACCTCATCTGTAAAAATAGCCAGGCATTGTGGCAGGCGCCTGTAATCCCAGCTACTTGGGAGGCTAGAGGCAAGAGAATCACTTACGCCCAGGAGTTTGAGGTTGCTGTGAGCTGTGACCCCCCACAGCACTCTACCCAGAGTGACAATGTGAGACTCTGTCTCAAAACAAATAAATAAATATACCTGAGTAGGCATGGTGGCTTGCACCTGTAATCCCAGCACTTTGGGAGGGTGAGGCAGGAGGATCTCCTGAGACCAGGCGTTCAAGACCAGTGTGGGCAACAGTTTATGCCACTGAACTTCAACCTGGTGGACAGGGAAAGATCCTGTCTCCTGTCCCCCAAAAAGGATACTCACATTGACTGCTTAATTTGTATTAACTGGATTTATTTGCAGGAGTTGAGAAAGATAATCTCTCATCTTTGACAAACTTTCAGGGTAAGTACAGCAGTAGTCTCATAGTTTTAAAACTCCTGTTTTGCAGGTTATAAAATGTTATAAAGGTCAGCTGCAGAATACATCTTCTCTTCCCTCACTATCATCTAGGGCCAAAAAGTCACAAGGAGGCAAGCACATCTTCATAAAGTTTTTTTTTTTTTTTTTGGGCTAAAATTGGTGTAAGGATATTCTGGACAGCAAAATTTAACATCTCCAGCATGTAATCATACTAATTATGAACACTAAAAAATTATTTCCCATGAGCATTATCTAAATAAACATTTATAAGTTTAAATGACTTATTGCTCCCTCAATACCTGAAGTAATTATCACTAATTAACAAGCAAGCCATCTTTTCTTCTGATTTGCAGTGCCCTACAAAATAACTTTAGACAGCCTCTAATAGTCAAAAGAAAAAAATCTTAATTTTTAAGGAAAATACTTAAACAGTATCTAAAGTTTTGCTGATATAATTAAAGCTTAAAAATATAAGCAGATAAACAAAAGAATTAACTCATATCAAACCAGTAAGACAAAAAATATACAAAGAAACGTTCTAGATGTATTAATTCAAATACTCACCTCTCTTAAGAATTTTAATTTGATTTTTATTTCTTATACCAATAAAGCACTAACAATTGTTAATAAAGGTCTAACCCTGATACCCCAGCCTGAAGTGATTATAACCTACTTTGAGCTCCTTGAAGTACTGTACATAAAATTAACTTATCTACCAATAATTAACTAATTAGACAGTTATATACCAGAATTATTATATACCTATAAAGCAGAAAGCCATAAATTCAAACAAGAAGTTATGAAATACTCTTGAAGATAGGTTTTTAGGTGGGAAAAAAGCAAGATATAATATAGTTATCTTTAACTTTTAGAAAAGAGAGCAAAGTAGTTCTAGAGACTATTTGGAGATTGTCTTTGTGTAAGATAACTGGAGGTTTGGGTGGGGAGGAGATCAAGTTTTGTTTTATGCCCTTCCTCAGTGTCTGAATTTTTTACAAAATATTTTCAACATACTGTACTTTCAATTAAAAAAAAAAAAGCAAAACTAATTTGTCAATGACACTGTCTTTTGGCAACTCTTCAATTGTCATCTTGAAGTGACATTTAAATCTTAGCTTATTAGGACTGTAAATCCTACTAATGTATATATAGATACTGTATCTTTGGTCTTCTTTAACATTGGTACCTAGGTCCTTATATGTCACTGCTTTCTTAACGAACAGAATTTCAGTTACAGCAAAAAGTCACATCTTTGCTTTAATCAGGATAATGACGTATGCTGAATTTGCTACCCTTGTTAACCTAGTAAAAGCAAATTGTTTTAATAATTGTTTAAGTAAATTGCTTGTAATTTCTGCTAGGAAATAGAAAGTTTCTTGACCTCTCATGGTAAGCATGAATTGTATTTAAATACAGCTGAAGATAATTTACCTGGACTTGTTCTACATTAACTGTACTTATGGCATTTAGCAATCTCAATATGAAGAGTATGACTTTAAAGAAATCTTCTAAATATTGTATATTACTTATCTTTCTGCTCACTATTTCATAAAAGGGCACTTGGATACTGAGGAAAAGGGATAAATTTCCATTTGGTAGCACTCTTCTGATCACTGCAGAAAATTTAGCATCCAAGGTCATGGGCACTAAATGCCAGCACCAGAAACAACCAAAACCACTGACTCCACATACATTAGAACTTCTGTAAGGTCTACTTAAGGGGACTTAAATTTTAAATCCCCTTAAATAAAGTCCCATCCAAGGGACTATAACAAACTGGTCAACTTACAGAGGTGGTTAACGTAAGGAACTAGGTCTGCAGTACTGCATGTGACACATGTCCAGTCTATGCAAATGAGCTCAACTTATGGAGGTGATCAATGTAGGGAGATCATCAACTATGGAGGTTCAACTGTATTTCCAAATGCCCTTAATGAGAGAACTGGAGGGAGAATAGCAGGAAGCCCTGCTTACACAAACTAAAGAAGTTTATGTATGTATATGGTATAGTTTTTGTGGAAGAAAACACACACACTCTCTTATCTACAACTGCAATTCAACCCTCTAAAACTAGTTATCAGCCACCAAAATCAGTTGCAAACAACCAGTCATCCTGCCCAGTATATAGTGCTACCACTGAACACTGACTCTAACAAATCATTCTTCAACTATAACAGTTTAATTTTTCCAATGAATGACTAAACTTCTTTTAGAACAAGTCCTTTGTTGAAATGTTTCTGTTAAAACTTCCAAATAAATAACTTTTTATCATACAGTACTTATCTCAGTCACAAAAGATATAAATCACAGTTTGCTACAGTGATTTGTCTAATTTCCTTCAAAGACTGTAAATTCCTTGAAGCCAGGGACACAATCATGGTTGCCTAGGCCATGTATGTAGAAGTGCTGAATGAATGACTTCTAACCCAGCCTAATACAATAAATAACTAGTGTAAGAGGTTCCAACTATACCCAATTTTTTATATACAGTAAATTTAGCAATGATCCTGAAACAAATAAATATACGAAATTACTGGTGGTTATCCAATATTCTATACTAAACCAATTTTAAGAAAATTAATGAGTTGACTATATTATCCCTATGAATACTACCTTTTAAAAAATATATTTATATAAAAACATTTATATAAATATAAATTTAAGAATTGGGTGTGGTGATGCACACCTGTAGTCCCAGCTCTCACAGGAGGCTGAGGCAGGAGGATCACTTGAGCCCCCAAGTTTGAGGCTGTAGATCACAATGATGCCACCTGTTAATAGCCACTGTACTCCAGAACTGAGCAACACAGCCAGATCCCACCACAAAAAGATGAAATTTAAGATTTATGACAGGCACTCTAATATGTTCATCCTCTACCTTTCCCTCCTCCCACTTAAGCCTTAAGCAAGTTCTTATTTAAATTTGTAAAAGTGAGGTTTATTTCCAGAAGTGAACCAATAGAGTAAAACACCATTAACAATAATAAAAACATACTTAATGCCTTTCATTTCTATTTTACTTCTCAGAACTCAAAAAATCTCTTACTTTACACTATATTCCAACAGAAAGAAAAATCTATCAACTTGGGCTTGCAGACAACTTCTATTTTTGTAGGCTTCACTACATCTTCCATCTTCCACTAAATCTTTTGCTGAGGTAAAAATTTAGAGTATAACTAATTCCTTTTTTTAAAGTAATACAACACAAGGAGACTACACAAACACTGAACATTATTAACACTGACAGAATATTAACTCTGATAAACATTTATTCATCTTTGCCTTTTTTGTTGTTTTTGAGACAGGGGCTCACTCTGTCACCCCGGGTAGAGAGTCGTGGAGTCCTGGCTCACAGCAACCTCAAAACAGTTAGGTTCAAGAGATCCTTCTATTTCAACCGCCCAAGTGGCTGAGACTACAGGCCCTCACAATACCTGGCTACTAGTTTTTCTATTTTGTAGTAGGAGAGGGAGGTCTCACTCATGGCTCAGGCTGGTCTCCAACCCCTGAGCTCAAGGGATTCACCTGCCTCAGCCTGCTAGAGTGCTAGGATTACAGGCGTGAGCCACCACACCCAGCTCATCTTTGCCTCTCGAAGCATGTGACTATCCCAGAGTTAGGGGAAAAGAAATAGAAAAAGTTATATGACAATGTCAAGGTTGGAAACCAAGACAATTTCTAGCTCCTCCTATTAGTAACAATATATTCAGATTGTTTCAATAAATTCTGTAATTGTTAACCTCTCAACTTCCTGACAGAGTAACAGAGTAACAATGGCTAAGATATAATTTTAAAGAAACAACTGTTTCAAGTTACCTTCCATTTCACTGCCATTACTAATATAAATCAGTTACATTTAAAAAAAAAAATCCAGAAAGTGTCTTCGAGGGAAAAGAACACCAGATACACCTGTACATATTCAAATACTGGAGATCATTTTTAAGTGCATTTAAATTATTGTAGAATCATAGTGCATTATTGCACTATGGTAGATTTTTGAAATCTACAAACCTAGAGTTTGTTTCATTATTGTTTTGGGGGGCTTTTTTGTTTGTTCCTTTATTTTTTTGAGACATAGTCTCACTTTGTTGCCTTTGGTAGAGCACCATGGAGTCACAGCTCACAGCAACCTCAAACTCTTGGGCTCAAATGGTTCTCTTGCCTCAATCTCTGGAGTGGCTGAAACTACAGGCACACGCCAGAACACCTGGCTATTTTTAGTGACGAGGTGCTCTCTGGCTCACACTGGTCCTGAACCTGTGAGCTCAGGCAATCCACCTGCCTCAGCACTCCCAGAGTGCTGGGATTACAGGTGCCAGCCACCACGCCCCGCCCATTACTGTTTGATGTTTTTGTCAGTAGCTCAAGTCAAAGAAGACAATTTATATGTGCCAAGACACTTTACGATTTTAAAATGCTGTTTCACGTACTTAAAAAAAAAAAACAAAAAAACTTTAAGCGATAACTTTCCAACATCACACATCCTCAAAAAGTGCATGAAATTCCACTTTCCCAGAATTATTAATCCTGCTTAAAAATATTGCTGGCAAAATGTATTTACAATAATTGGCCTTAAAACCATCAGTGGACACTAGTGGGGGAAAATATCTTTCAGGAAAGATAGACTTTTATATTTTTCACTGATTAAAAAAGCCAACTTGACTTAAGTGAAAGACTTCCTATGATGGATATCTTACTGAAATAATATTTTTATATCTAAAAAAAATTATACTTAAAAACCAATTAAGAATGGGCTGGTACAGTATAGAAAAACTGACAAATCTCAATAATTCTTAATACTAGAACTCAAAGGACCTGCAGTCTCTCTAACTGTGCCCTGGTATTTGCCAGACCTGGTAAATACTGACAAGCTTTTCACTTTGCACATCCCCCCCAAACAAATCTGATTTCACAGTTTTTGTTTTTAAGATAATAACCATCAAATAACCTGTGACAATGAAATGTATACAGCAATGGAGACTGTTTTGTATGTGATCAAATATTCCTCATAAAAGAACGATTACAGAATGGACAGGCTAAAAATGAAGTGAAAATAGCAGCTACTATCAAATGCTAAAATGGTCCACCATTCATTGACCTTAAGATCAACATTTTTCCAGAACAAATTTTCTAAAATGATACATTCCCACTAACTAAAATTCTGCTTTTTTCCTTATTAAGAAGGCAATCTAACCAAAATCTTCACTATAGCAAGCAACGCCATCTTAACATTTCAGAAATAACCACAGGGCTTGTAATTAAGTCCAAATGTAGACCCAAACTCTCGGATTTCTACCATTAGCAAATGGTGTTATTAACATTCCAAATTCCGGCCAGAACAGTTACCGGTAAACAGCATCCTCGGACAAGAAAAGGCAGGCGAGCTCTGAAACTGACCAGAGCACAGGTCCACAGGAACCGCTCCCACTTCTTCAAGAGGCCAAATAGGGAACATTCCCAAGAAATGGACAGGGGCGGGGGTAGGGGAAAATGTACAACTCGAAAGGTGAAAGCAAATGAGAAACCAGCCCCGGAAAAGCCTCCCAAAGGGACATTCAGCGAGAAGAGACATTTGCCCGGGGACAGCCCCTCTCCAGCAAGACAACAGGTCTGGACAACCTGTCCCCAGACCGCGGCGCGCCCGGAGAGCAGCGGCGGGAGGGCTACACCACCGCCGCCGCCCCCTCCTGTAGTCTCGCCCGGCTCCCAGGGGTCGGCGGAGACCGCGGCTCCGAAGCCAACAAAGGCTCCTTCAGTCTGAAGCGAAACCCCAACAACAAAGGCCCCGGGACGGCGAGGGCCGGCGGGCGGCGCAGGCAAAGCTTCCCCCGCCCCACAATGGGAGCCGTAGGACCGGCCCCGCTCCCTCGCCTCCGGGCCCGTCCCCCCCGCCCCGCCCCGCCCGCCGCAGACGAGCCGCACAAAGGCGTCTCCTCGCGCCGCCGCCGCCCAGTCCCGGCCGGCCCCGCCGGCGCCGCTCGCCCGGTCCCGCGAGCCGGGAAGGGGGAGGGGGCGGCGCTCACCTGGCACAGCTGCCGACAGTACTCGGCAGCCGCCTCCACGGTCGGCCCCGCGCTCTCCCGCAGCTGCCGCTCCAGCTCCTGGAGCCGCTCGCTCAGGCGCTGCAGCTCCGCCGCGCAGCCGCCGCCACCGCCGCGGCTCGGCCTCTCCGGCTCAGCCTCCTCGTCCGCCATCTTCACACCCCGCTCCGTCGCGTACGCACCTGGGTCACGTGATAACACAATGCCACGTTCGGCGGGGTCACGTGCCGGGCGCTCGCACGCCGCCGCGCACGTACAAAGGGCCCGCGGGGGGTGGGGGCGGGGCGGGGCGGGAGGCGGAGGCGCGGGGATGGGGGCGCGACGTCCGCAGCCCGGCGGGAGGCGGCTGGAGCGACCGCTGTCGCGCGGGCGCCGCTGTCTGCAGCGCGGGTGCCCTGCCCGGGCTGCGACGTAGGGCAGCCGCTGCGCCCCGCGAAGGCGACCGGGGACGGCCCCGGTGGCCTGGGGCGCTGGCTGCCCTTGCTGTGGGCCTGTAAGCGGCCAGGGGGAGAGGGAGGCGGAACCCGCCCACGGACGGCCCTGGAGAGCCGAAGCCGGAGCATCGAGCGTCGGAGCTGTGTAGACTTCTCACCATGCGGGGCCCGAGGAGTCCAGTGCGGGAGGTGCGGCTCTGTCCCACTTGACTGTCCTCTTCAGTCTGGGAACTCCGGTACCCTGGACACACATTCTCTAGGGTCCTCAAACTGCGGCTGGCGGGCCACCTGAGGCGGTGTGATTGTATTTGTTCCAGTTGTTTTTTTACTTCCAAATAAGATATGTGCAGTGTGCATAGGAATTTGTTCATAGTTGTTTTGTTGTTGTTGTTGTTGTTGTTGTTTTTTAACTATAGTCCGGCCTTCCAACGGTCTGAGGGACAGTGAATTGGCCCCCCGTTTAAAAAGTTTGAGGACCCCTGCGAGGGTGGAGGTAACAAAGGAAAATAACAATTGGGTTAGAGCAGAATGAGGCTCAAACCTCTGTGTGGAGAACGTAGCGATTTCATTAGAAGCATGAATTTGAAAGAATTCTGAGTATGAACAGACCGGATGATTCTTAAAGCACAAAAAAATTTCTAGAATAACCATGATTTAGACTCTACTACGCAACTACTGAAATCACCAACATTGAAAATAGGCTATATGTAAAAGCTTACGAAAAGAAAGTAGGTCAGACAAGAAAAAAAAAAAAAAGCTGTAAGGGAAGATAGGAAATTCATGCTGAAATGAAACGAGGTTGTCAAGAATGATTTTAAATATTAGCAGCATGTTTTTCCTACTACAAATAGAGGTGGCACTCTGAACCACATTTTTAACAAGCTGGCAGGAATGAATACTTGGCACTTGACCAAAAGAGAAGCGATCCTACAAAAATCAAAGTGCTAAACTTCTTAATGAAACTAACATTTTTATTACTGTTAGAGTATTAGGACAAAAGAAACCTCTCTTAAACTGAATGAATGCTTAACAAAAATCTAGAAACAATGATATTGAGGCACCCAACCATTCCACTTATTCTGAATGAAGTCTGTTTTCTAGTATAAGCAAAAAAGAATTTCTGTTGTGTGCAGTGCCCTTTGCAAGAGATTTCTAGTAATACTGGAAAATGTTCTAGAGCCAGTACATTGTCAGAATGAATGTTTCTTAATGCGTCTGGTAGGGATGTTTTTAAAGTGGCATCATGTAAGATGACCAGGCATAGCTTAAGCCCCTTATGTAAAACAGTATCAGTATTACATATTAACAAAGCAGAATCCCCAAATGTTTAATCTTAAAATGTTTACTTATGGAAACGACTGGGGAGTACATTCAAAGGCTAAGGAGAAAGGATATAATAGTATCACAGAGAGAGGAAGCAGTGATAATTAAGGCAACTACTGATTTTTAATATTTTCAGCTCATTTTCCCGAGTTAAGTGTTTTAGATATCCAAACTATTATAGGTTTCATCAGTTTATTTTATCTTAGGATTCCTCTGAAAAATATAAATGTTACAGATACCCAAGAACAAATGCCACAAATTAGCAAAGTTTATTTTCACTTCTAGTATAATGGCTTATAGTCCACCTCATCTATAGACTGGAAAAAAAAAAGAGGGAAGGAAATAGAACTATATCCAAAGAGAAATATATCTAAATGTTAATTTTTAACATTGCCTGAGAATGTAGGTCATTCTTACCTCTCTCACACACTAACCCTAAAACTAAAGAGAATTGATTATTAACACATTGATTTTTGAGCATGATTACTGTCTGATAAACGTCCATCAGCATGAACAGCCATGTACTTCACTTTTATTTGGTGAACCCTAATTTCCATTCCTTCCCCTTTGCATATACATAGACATATGGTCTAAAGGAATTGTAAGGAGTGGTGTGAATGCTGTAACTAATATTTGTGAGTAATGTTTGCAGGCACTGCTTAGTTTGGGGTAAAAAATCAGAGGTGAATTAAAATTATCCCTGCTTTGAGAAAGCTTATGGATTTGTAGAAAAAAGTGACCTGCAATGACAATACATACAACGTGACAAGTTCTATTATGCAAATGCATATAGATTCAGCTCAAAGCATCAGAGGCATCTAAGGTGCTAACTAGAATACCCAAAGAATCTCTACAGAAATGAAGTTTTTTATTTTTCAATTGAGAAGGTTGGAGATATTGTCCCTTGATAGGTCAACCTTGTCTTGGAGATCTCAGAAATCTCAATGTTATCCAGAGAAAAGATGTACCAACAGGTACACATGATTTCTGCCCAAGTCCATTTGTTCTTTTAACGGTGTCAGCTCATAGACACCGTTACACACACACGCACACACACACACACTTACTTACTGAGATGTTCTTGGGGGGAATTCGGAGATCTGTTCCATCGAGCCAACAGGAGTAAGCCCCCGAGCCGAGAGACTCCGCGTCTCTGGGGAGCTCAGCGTGCGCTCCGCGAGCCCCCATGCCCGGTGTGCGCACGGAGCAACAGCTGTAGGCGTGGTATAATCATAGGAGCCTTCAGTCCCGAGACACTCGATTTCTGAGTAAATCTGAGGGACGGATTTAGACGCCGCCAACAATAAAGCTGAGGAGACTCTTGGGGAAGGGGCGGGGGGCTTCCCTCCGGGCCGCGCGCCCCTCTGCGCGGGTTCTGCGGGCCGCACCGGCCGGCGTACCACGGGGCTTGCTTTCTAGAATTCGTGAAACAGCAGAGCTTAAGACAGGGAGAGCGGTAGGCCGTGTCGGCGACAAGCGGGCGGCGCAGAGCCCGGGAGCTAGGCCAGGTGTTCAGGGAGCGCTGGCGAGCCGGGGCCTGGCCAGTCCTTTCCAGCCCTTCCCGGGCCGGGCCGGCGCGGAGGAAGCTGGAGCCGGGAGGCGGCGGAGGGCGCGGTTCCTGAGTCCCCGGCCTCGCCCCGGGCCCTGGAGGCCGGCAGCCGCCGCCGGGTTCCGCCCTGCCAACCCGTCCGCGCGCCGCTCGGAGGGCCGGACCCCAGAGCTCGCGTCCTCCGTTGGCCCCTGCGCCGAGGATCCAGCCTCAGCGAGGCTGCGACACCCGGCTTTCATCCGGGCCGCGCGGCCTCCGGGGCTCCCAGGCCGAGAGACTCTGCAGCCTCTCCAGGGCTCCGCGGAGCGCCAGGCCTCCGGAGACCGTCTGAAGGGGGACGCTCGAGTCTGTCCACCTGAGGCCGCGGCGTGGGCCCTGCTGCCTGGTCTCGGCGCTCAGCTCGCGCGCTTCCGAGGGCCGGGCCCGGAGGGTCAGTCTCTGGGCGCAGACCTTAGGGACAGAAATTGTCCTAGGTCTGGCCCAGCCGAGAAGCCACCCTCACCCCCGAGTTATGTGCACCCGGACGCCGAGGGAGCGCCTAGGGTAACGCACTACCGGTTAAAAACACACCACATTTTCCCAAGCAAGACATTTTCCTCGAGGGAAAGTAAAGGCGTCAAATAAAATACTGCAAACGTTAAGGCAGTTGCTGTGGAGCATACTGACAGCCCACGAAACATGGGACCCAGGTTTCAGAGGATTCGCTCTTACTGGAGAAAAGGTAATAGATGTATTTGTATGAGCAGGTAATTAGAAGAATTAATGTCTGGATATATTTTTCCTTCCCATATGAGGAAGAGCCAAAAGCAAAGGTGAAAGAGTAATAACATTCTGAATAAAATGTTTTTAATAGAGCCTCAATTATCCTGACTTTTAATTTAACCAAGATGAAAATAATCATGAAATAAAGCAAAATAAAAACCTTGGAAGCCACGTGAGCTATCCACTGTCACCATGCTGAATCCTCGAGTTGACTCATGGCACTTCTCCAAACAAGCAAAGAGAAATACTGGAAATTAAGGCATAAGAAATGCCTTCTTATGTTTCTAGGTTTTAATCATTGTATCTTATTAAAATCTGAGAATATGACTGCTGTGCATTTGGATTTTTAAAAAATAGGACTGGGGAGATGTGATGTGCGTGAAAATGCACAGGTCTCTCCTCCCATGTTAGGACATCAACTTCTTGGCGGTTTTGATTTCTGTGATTTGTTTTTTGGGGTTTTTTTTTTTTGTTGTTGTTGGGGTTTTGGTTGTAGTGTAGTGGTGGGATCACAGCTCACTGTAACCTCAAACTCTTGGGCTCAAGGGATGGTCCCTCTTCAGCTTCTCCAGTATCTTTGACTACAGGCACCAGACATGAAAGACTGGATATGGGGGGGTTGTTTGTTTTTTTGGGGGGAGGTTCATGGGGGAATGAGAATTTGGTTATGTTGCCTGGACTGGTCTTGAACTCCTGGCCTCAAGCAATCTTTAAGTGATCCTCCCACCTGCACATGGGCTGATTCCTACAATTCTTATAAACATATTCTTCAATATAACAATAATATTTTAATAGTATCAATTTGAGTGTAGTATTATATCCATATATTGGGCCAGCATCATTCCTACCGAGTGCTTACCTGCTATCACATCTTTATAAATACCTTGTCTCTCACTCACTATTCCTCTTCCCAAATCCTCCATAACCAGGCCCCCCAGCCTTCCCTGGTTGGCTCTGGTGGAGTAAAATCCCGGTACAACATCTGTAAGGAAAGATTTGGTTCATTGGTTCTGCTTTCTCTTGGGTTACCCCCAACTCTCCAAATAGTCACTCTTGAAGTTCATTGTAGAGTCTCAATTTACTACTTACTATATTTTTATTTGGAATCTGTCATTTTACTTTGTACTGAAGTCTATAGATGAGCCTCATTCATAAGCCTCTATTTCCTTTAAGAGTAGAGACTACCTTGAATGCAGCCTACCTTCTCTGATACCCTTTGGCAAGTTGCAGTGTAATAAATAGTTAAGAAATACTCATTAAACTAAATCCAATTCTGCTTGTATTTGGTAGTCATACATTGATTTTTGACTTATCTTTACCATTATTTAAAATGTCCTAGACTCTACAAAGAGATCAGATGCCATCTAAACCTTAGGACCTTATTTACAATGGTCATTGAAATACAGGGTGGCCATAAAGTTCATGTGCAGTTTAAACAGGAACTTTATAGTCACCCTGTATTTCAGGAGAGCCAGGCATGGTGGTGCATGCCTATAATCCTAGCACTTTGGGAGGCCAAGCTGGGAAGATTGCTTGAGGCCGGAAGTTCAAAACTAGCTCTGAAGAAGATCTCGTCTCCACGAAAAATAGAAACATGAGCTGGGTGTGGTGGCTCACACCTGTAGAATCCTCCAAGCTACACTGGAGGCTGAGGTGGGAAGGTCACGTGAGCCCAGGAACTGTGACGTTGCAGTGAGCTATAATGATGTCACTGTACTCAGAGTGAGGCCATGTCTCAGAAAAAAAAATTTTTTTAGGAGATCTGTTTTATCAGTAAAATTATTTATAATGAAAAATTTCAGGGCTGGGCCTGATGACCTGTAATCCCAGCACTCTGGGAGGCTGAGGCAGGTGGATTACCTGAGCTCATGGGTTCCAGATCAGCCTGAGCTCGAATGAGACCCTGTCTCTAAAAAATAGGTGGGCGTTGTGGTGGGGGCCTATAGTCCCAACTACTTGGGAGGCTGAGGCAAGAGAATTGCTTGAGCCCAAGAGTTTGAGGTTGCAGTGAGCTGTGATGCCAGGGCACTCTACCAAGGGCAACAAAGTGAGACTGTCTAAAAAAAAAAAAAAAAAAAAATTACAATACAAGTAGAATCAAAAGAAGACAAGGCATATGAGCAATTATTACACTGGAACAGGTGAACTGCAAATAAGTGGTCTCTATCTTTCTCTTTCACAAAGGTCAACTGTACATTAGATTTAAATTTTTATTGTGTTTTTAAGTTTTAGAAAGAGAGTCTTGTTCTGCCACCTAGGCTGGCATGCAGTGGTAAGTTCTCTATAACTTCAAACTCCTGAGCTCAAGAAGTCCTCCTGCCTTAGCCTCCCAAGTATCAAGGACTACAGGCATCAGCCACTGTGCCTAGCCATAGGTCTAATTTAATTGTCTTTGCTCTTACATTGTCATAATGTGGATTTTTAAAATAATCTCAAGAAACTCTGAATTTCTGATCTAATTGTTTTAACATAATTATTCTTTTATCAATTTCTTCACCGTGAGTTTACCCCTTAACATCAAGTGCACTGCTTAGTATGTGCCCTCACTACCATCATAGAGACTTTGGTGTGAGAAGTACTTGGACAATTTGACTTGAATGCAGATTCTCAGACATATACCTTAGAATGTCTGATTTAGTAGAACACAGTTAGGCCCTGGAAACCTACATTTCTAACCATCACCCAAGGGTCTTGCAGATGATACTGTTCTAGACCTGTGGTTTTTTAATTCTGTCTCCCCCCTTTTCCTTCCAAATCAAGGTTTTTTCACCAATTTTGTAAAAAAAAAAAAAAAAAAAAAATGTCTGAATACCCTTCTTTTGGCTCTACCAACCAATGGACACAAACCACTTTAAAACAATTATAGCTAACTGGTCAATGTTTCTTCAAATCATATTAATTATCCCAAGTCTTTGTTTTGTGAGCTCCTAATTCAGTGCCTGGCATATAGCGAGTATATTCTCAATGAATGTGCATTTCCAATCCTGTGCATTCTCCAGCAAGGTGACTTGTTGAGGACAAGGACTTTATTACTTCCTGACCACCCTTCTGAAGGGGTGTGCTGGGATAGGAGGAAGGAATTGCATATATCTGATCATCTGGGCAAGTACATGGGATAAATTCCTCCAAGAAGACTTGTTGAATCAAAAGCAATGTGATTTAATCATTGTATTGCCAAATTTCCTTTCCAGAATGTTGGAACAGCTTATAGTCTCAACAGCCTTGGAGAAGATAGCTCATTTTCCAAAAATCCTTAATGAAAACAGTAATTTATTGGGCCTAGCATGGTGATTCACACTTGTAATCCTAGCACACTGAAAGGCTGAGGCAGGTGGATTGCTTGAGCTCAAGTGTTCAAGATCAGCCTGAGCAAGAATGAGACCCTATTTTTACTAAGAACAGAATAACTGGTAGGGCATTCTGGCAGGTGCCTGTAGTCCCAGCTGGGTGTAGTCCCAGGAGGCTGAGGTAAGAGGATTGCTTGAGACCAAGAGTTTGAGGTTGCTGTGAGCTGTGATGACTGCATGGCACTCTACTTGGTGACCAAGTTAGAATGCGTCAAAAATAAATAAATAAATAAAAACGAAAACACCTGTAATCAAACTTTAAAAACAATTTTATAGTTTTGAAATAATTTCTAACTTTGAGGAGAATTTCTTAAATTTTACGCCAAATTGAAAATCTCTTGTTCATTGCTACTATTAATTTTTGAAAGGTACAATCAATTAAAATCAGATTTTGTCTTAAGCAGTTATTAATTCTGCATAACAACATAAAATTCCATGAATATACTTCACCCTAAATGAATTGTTTATTAACTTTGATTTTAAAATATACCTTCAGGGGGATAACATTCTCTTGAGTCAATAAAGGCATATCAAGACAGAGCTAACACCTCTTTTTTTTTTTTTTTTTTTTTTTTTGAGATAGAATCTCACTTTGTTGCCTTGTCACAGCTCACAGCAACCTCAAACCCTTGGGCTTAAGTGATTCTCTTGCCTCAGCCTCCGGAGTAGCAGGAGTAGCTGGGACTACAGGCGCCCACCACAACACCCAGCTATTTTTTCGTTGCAGTTGTCACTGTTGTTTGGCAGGCCCAGGCTGGGCTCTAACCTGCCAGCTCCAGTGTTTGTGGCTGTTGCCCCAGCCTCTTAGCTACTGGTGCCGAGCCCTAATGTCTCTTTTTTAATATTTCTGTCATTAACTTTTGGGTATATCATTCCCTTTATGAATAAGTGATAAAAAGTGGAATAGGTCACTTCTTTTACATGGTGTGTGTGTGCAATGAAACAAGAAGGCCATTCCCATCACCTTGGCTTCAGCACAGCCACCTCTTGTGTCATCTTTACTCCTCTGTAGCATTTCCTTCTTTGGTGCTCTGCCCTGTTTGAAGTGTAGAAAGTAACAGAAAACTTAAAAGCACTCAGCCCTCTGCAGTGTCGGGTGAGTCAGTCAGAAAGCAAGGAGTGGTTCTCCACAGCAGGTGTGTAAAGCTGAAAGGAGAAACCTTGAGAAGTTTATTTTCTTTTTCTGTCAAATGAATAAAACCAGGACTTCAAAATGAACCAAATGTTCTTCAATTATTTAACCTGTAACATTCAAATCAAAACATTATTTTTTAACTTCCAAGGGACCAGTGTGTTTTGCTCCTCACAAAATTGTCAGAAACCACTCTGCACATATTTGTTTAAAATTATAAGGCTAAAATGATGTAAACTCAAGTTTTTTTGGAGTATTTTACATGTTTCATATACTTCAGATATTTGTATGTAAAACAAAAGACTGACCACCATTACTTCCTTGTATACATTTTTTGCACGAAGAACTTTTGCAGTTAGTCCAAAAGCTCACCCTTCAAAGCAGAGTGAAAGCAAAGCACCTGATTGGTTCATAGAGGTGCTTTATAATGTACAGTGCAGAACACCCAGGGAATCTGCAATGAGCACCTTTCTGAGATGATCTCATAAGGCCATTTTCTGTGCAATTATTTTGGAAAATAACTTCCTTGTGACACATTTTCTACTATTTTGTATAACTGCTAAGTTTCTATTTTGGGGCCATGTCTTCTGACATTCTTAAGACCTAAGTTTGTATCGTAGTTGCTCAAAGTATTGAGTGATTAATTTTTTCTTTGTTTTTGTTTTTAGCGATATAATGTGGGATTTTTTTTTAATCAAACTACTGACATTCCTCCAGGCCGCTAAATGTTTTTTAAGCTTCTACAATCAACCTTCTCATTATATCCTCTACTTTTGCAATCTTACTCATTTTCATGGCATTTATTGTTATTTTTGTGACTGTGATTCCCAAATCCCATCTCAGTCCTAGAGCTTCAATGTGAACTTGTTTCTGAGCTATAGTTCCACACACCTTGCCTGCTGGGCAGACCCTTGAGACATTTCATCACATTTCAGACACAAAACAACTCAGCAAGGGCTCCTCTCACTCTCACCCTCACCAGACTAAGCTTTCTCTTGATTTTTCTGTTTCTGTTCAGAGAATTACTTATCTTTCCAACGTTTAGACTCTAAACCTTGAGTTTAGTTTTGACTTTTTCCTCTCCCTTTTTTAATGTGCTAATATCACATATCACTTCTCTTCCCTATTCCTAATGTCATCCCCCCATTAGTTCTCATAAATATCGCCTAGGGAAATGCTTCTTAATGTATATTTTTACCTTCTGGCTCTTCCTATTTTATGATAAGAATTTCCAGCTAAAGCTAGAGTCTAAAGTTTGACTCTGATTTTAAGGCAGCACAGTCTAGAGGACTTAAGCCTCCAAATCTGGAGTGCTCTGAGTGTGGGTGATTGGCTGAGCTACTCTTTCATGCCATGATTTTTTACATGTATTGTGGAGAACAATAACGCCTACAAACTATAGTTGTTGTAATTGAATGAAAATATGCACATGAAGTGTTTATCCCTTGTGCTAAGTTAGCACTCAATAAATGTCAAGGGCTATTATTATCAGGTCACTTTGCTATTCAGAACTGTCACTGATGCTATAATATCTGCCAAATGGTGCCGCTCTAACCTGCTGTCCTGACTGAATCCTGCTTACTCACATCCATGAACTCACTTTAGTTGTGTGTGCTGACCTGCTCTCCACACACATTTCATGTATCTAAGATGTTTTCTACCCTCTAGTTTGTTTTATAGCTATTTATTTAATTTCCTGACTTACACCAAGTTAAATAAAAAGGAGGGAAATCATTAATTTATATGTGAGCATCAGCCAGGGCATAGGAAGCTCCCAGGATCCATGGAAGTTGTCCCCGCAGACGCTCACTCTGGCTGCACCTCTTTCGTGCCCCAGCCTCATTTTCCATGCCACAGTTGACTTTCTCTGCTTTCTCCTGAGCAGTGAGGCAACTTTCAAATTTATACCTCCTTGTTTCCATCCACTTAGTTTTGCACACAGATCAAATGACTCTGCAATCTAACCCCAAATTCCTAGGAAATACAATTAAAGCAGGATTCAGTGGATCCATTCAGGTGTGGCAGCAGGTCGGGTCATTTCACACAGACATGGCTGCAGGCCCCACCGTACACGTTCAGGGCAGTTCTAAGAGAAAGTCCATCCAGAGTAAGATGTACCAGTGAAATTTAATTTGCAGAAAATGAGGTCACTGGAGTGTGAGTAATATTTTATCATCTTTATATTTTCCTCACCATTCTTGCAACTGTGACCACCTCAATATGTATTTATTAAAAGATCTAAAAGTTTTCCCAGCACTCTGGGAGGCCGAGGTGGGTGGATTACCTGAGCTCACAAGTTTGAGACCAGCCTGAGATAGAGTGAGACCTCTTCTCTAAAACAATAGCCGAGTATTGTGGTGGGTGCCTGTTGTCCAGCTACTCGGGAGGCTGAGGCAAGAGGATTGCTTGAGCCCAAGAATTTGAGGTTGCTGTGAGCTGTGATGCCATAGCACTCTACTAAGGGTCAGACCAAGTGAGACTCTGTCTCAAAAAAAAAAAAAAAACAAAAGAAAGAAAGAAAAAGAAAAAGAAAAGAAAAGAAGAAAGGAAAAATCTAGACGTTTCTATTGTGAGGTTGATAGAAACAATACTAATATTAAAAGTGAAGTTAGGAAAAGGGATTAAAGATGGTGGCCGAGTAACAAATTCCCTGCAACTGGGTACGGTGAGTCTGGAGAGACAAGACTCCAGCCATCTCTGGCTGGTGGGATCTGCCTATAATCATCCCTTTGAGGATACAGGGAGCCAGCAAGGGACTTCTGGACCCCAAGAGGAGGACAAAAGCAGTGGAAAACTGGAAAGTGGTTACATGTGTTTGATCAATCTAATCATGCCAGCAATCGTAAGTACAAGCAGCAGTGAGATTGCAAACTGGAAAGGCCTTACCTGTGAACTATTTTGTTGTTCTTGAACTTGGCACTCAGTTGAACTGCCTTGGGAAGAGCTTGAGCAGGAGTGTGTAGAATTTTGGGCATTGTCTGGGGCCCCCTACTGAGCCACTCAGCTGGGAACAGAAAGCCATTGTGAAAGACCTGCCCAGGCAAGCTCCGCCCTCAGGGCCCCAGAGCAGGGATCAGGCGGGACAAAGTAACCTAGTGACTGAGCAGCCTAAAGGTGGGGACTGAGCTGCCTTACCACCTTAATCCTCAGGGGCAGAGTCAGACAGTTTTGGCACACTGGAGCCTTAGGCTGTTGCCCTGGTAGAGTGGCATGATGTTGCAGCTCATAGCAACCTCAAACTCCTGGGCTTGGTGCCACCCAGACCTCCTGAAAAGCTGTGCAGTGACCCCCAACCAGTGACCTGCACCCACCAGGCCTCCGCCTTCCCTGAGAAGGAACTGCGGGAGCCACACCTCCTGCATCTTCCCTCCTGTGTCCCCCCAGCCTCCACACTAGCCCGTTCATCTGGCCAGGGACTCTGGTAGCTGTGTGCCCTCTGGAGCCCTCCCTGCCTCTGCGCAGAGCCCGTCACCTGCCCAGAGACTGCTGGAGCATTGGGCTCTCTGTGCCAAAGTCACTGGGTGCCAGGCACTCCCAGAACCACGCGCACCACTTCCAGCCTTGTTGGTGGATTCAGGTATGTCATACACCGGAGCGACATCCACAACCAGAACTCCCTAGCTAGAGAAGCCCCAGAGGAACTACACAGGGTCACTCCCGATAAAGATCCAGAGTGATCCCGCTGAGTATAATCTTGAAGAAACACCTCCCCAACTCTGAGGATGGCCAGAGGCAACAGTGAAAAAAAAATCAGGTGGTGAAATCAACAGAAAAATTCTGGCAATATGAATAATCAGAGTAGATCAACTCCCCCCAGTATCAATGGGGCAAACCAGCACAAGACCCCATGCACAAACAAATAGCGAGATGTCAGAAATTAAACTCAGGATCTGGATAGCAGATAAGATCAAATTAGAATTCCACAAGTTATCTCAAGAATTCAATGCATTCAAACACCAAATGACAAAAGATTTTGACACATTGAGATAAGAAGTTGCATCCCTCAAAGATCTGAGAAACACAGTAGAATCCCTCAGTAACAGAATTCTGCAAGCAGAAGAAAGGATTTCTGACATTGAAGACAAAACTTTTCGAATGCTCCCAAACCCTCAAAGAACAAGAGAAATGGAGAGCAAAAACAGACCACTATCTCAGACAGGTCTGAAATAATTCAAAGAAAACCAATATTCGTTTGTAGGGATCCATGAAAGTGACAAAGTGGCTTCATAAGCCACAGAGACTCTTCTCCAAGAGATTATGAATGACAACTTTCCAGACATGTCAAGAGATTCCGAAATTCACATAGCAGACAGTTTCAAAACTCCACCACGACTCAACCCAAATAAGATATTCCCTAGACACATCATAATCAATTTCATTAAAGTTAATATGAAGGAGAAAATTCTGAAAGCTGCCAGATGAAAGAAAACCATTACCTACAAGGAGAAGAAAATTAGAATAACTGCAGATCTCTCTGCTAAAACCTTTCAAGCTAAAAGAGGATGGTCATCGACTTTTAATCTCCTAAAACAAAATAACTTTCAATCCAGGATCCTGTACCCGGTGAAACTGAGCTTCATTTAAGATAAAGAAATGAAATACTTCAATGACATTCACATGTCGAAGAAAATTGCCACAACTAAACCAGCTCTCCAGGACATTCTCAGACCTATCCTCCATAAAGACTAGCACAATTCTTTACCACAAAAGTAAACACACCCAATAAATTTTTGGTCAAATTCCAAATTCCACAGTCACAAAAGGATTAAAAATGTCCACCAGACTCTCGAAAGGCTTATCAATATTCTCAATTAATGTGAATGGTTTAAATTGTCCTCTAAAGAGGCACAGGTTGGCTGCCTGGATACAAAAACTCAAGCCAGATATCTGCTGCATACAAGAATAGCATCTTACATTAAAAGAGAAACACAGACTCAAGGTGAAGGGATGGTCATCTATATTCCAGGCAAACAGAAAGCAGAAAAAAGCAGGCATTGCAATCCTGTTTGCAGACGCAATGGGGTTTAAACCAACCAAAATAATTAAGGATAAAGATGGACACTTCATATTTGTTAAAGGTAATAATATGATGAGATCTCAATTATTTATATTTATGTACCCAACCATAATGCACCTCAATTTATGAGAAAAACTCTAACAGACATGAGCAACTCGATTTCCTCCACTTCCATAGTACTTGGAGATTTCAGCACCCCTTTAGCAGTGCTGGATAGATCCTCCAAAAAGAAGTTAAGCACACACATTTTAGATTTAAACTCAACCATTCAACATCTGGACATAACAGACATCTACAGAACATTATATCCTGACAAAACTGAATACACATACTTCTCATCAGCCTACGGAACATGCTCCAAAATGGACCACATCATAGGCTACAAATCTAACCTCAAAAAATTAAAAAAAAAAAAAAATTATCCCTTCCATCTTCTCAGACTCTCATGGAATAAAAGTTGAAATCCATAACAACAGGAACCTGCATACCAATACAGAAACATGGAAGGTAAACAACATTATGCAGAAGGATACATGGGTTATAGATGAGACTAAGAAGAAAAACACCAAATTTGTAGAACAAAACAACAATTAAGACACAAATCATCAGAACCTCTGGGATACTTCAAAGGCAGTCCTAAGAGGGATATTTATAGCACTGCAAGCCTTCCTCAAGAAAACGAAAAGAGAGGAAGTTAATAACTTAATGGACCATCTCAAGCAACTGGAGAAAGAAGAACATTTCAACCCCATACCCAGCAGAAGACAAGAAATAACCAAAATCAGAGCAGAATTAAATGAAATTGAAAACAAAAGAATTATACAACAGATCAATAAATCCAAAGGTTGGTTTTTTGAAAAGATCAATAAAATAGATAAACATTTGGCTAACCTAACAAAAAAAAAAAAGACTAAAATCTTTAATTTCATCACTCAGAAATGGTAATGATGAAATAACAACAGACCCCCTCAGAAATACAAAAAATCCTTAACAAATACTACAAGAAACTCTACTCTCACAAATATGAAATTCTGAAAGAAATCGACCAATACCTAAAAGAATGCCACCTACAAAGACTTAGCCAGAATGAAGAGGAAATGTTGAACAGGCCTATATCAAGTTCTGAAATAGCATCAACTATACAAAATCTCCCTAAAAAGAAAAGCCCAGGACCAGATGGCTTTATGGCAGAATTCCACCAAACATTTAAAGAATTAGTACCTATACTACTAAACCTCTTCCAAAATATAGAAAAAGAAGGAACATTACCCAACACATTCTACAAAGCAAACATCACCTTGATCCCCAAACCAGGGAAAGACCCAACAAGAAAAGAAAATTATAGACAAATATCACTAATGAATACAGATGCTAAAATAATAAGATCCTAACAAGCAGAATCCAACAACACATCAAAAAAATTATACACCATGACCAAGTCAGATTTACCCAGGGTCTCAAGACAGTTCAATATACTCAAATCTATAAATGTATTTCAACACATAACAAACTTAAAAATAACAACCTTATGATTCTTTCAATTGATGCAGAAAAAACTTTTGATAATATCCACATCCCTTCATAATCAGAACACTTAAGAAAATTGGTATAGAAGGGACATTTCTTAAACTAATACAGGCCATCTACAGCAAACCCATAGCCAATATCGTATTAAATGGAGTTAAATCAAAATCATTTCCACTTAGATCAGTAACCAGACAAGGTTGCCCATTGTCTCCATTGCTCCTTAACATTGTAATGGAAGATTTAGCCATTGCAATTACAGAAGAAAAGGCGATCAAGGGTATCCACATAGGGCCAGAAGAGATCAAACATTCACTCTTCGCAGATGATATGATCATATATCTGGAAAATACTAGGGATTCTACCAAAAAACTTTTAGAAGTGTACAAGGAATAAGGCAATGTCTTAGGCTACAAAATCAACACCCAGAAATTAGTACCCTTTATATATACCAACAACAACCAAGCTGAACAAACAGTCATGGACTCTATTCCTTTCACAGTAGTGCCAAAGAAGATGAAATATTTGGGAGTATACCTACAAAAGGACATGAAAGATCTCTACAAAGAGAACTATGAAACTTTAAGAAAAGAAATAGCCAAAGATGTTAACAGATGGAAAAACATATCATGCTCATGGCTGGGAAGAATCAACATTATCAAAATGTCCATACTGCCCAAAGCAATATATAATTTTAATGCAATACCTATTAAAGCTCCATGGTCATTCTTCATAGACCGTGAAAAAATAATACTTCGCTTTATATGAATCAGTAAAAAACCTCGAATAGCCAAAACATCACTCAGCAATAAAAACAAAGCAGGAGGAATCACGCTACCAGACCTGAGACTGTACTGTAAATCAATAGTGATCAAAACAGCATGGTACTGGCACAAAAGCAGAGAAGTAGATGTCTAGAACAGAATAGAGAACCAAGAGATGGATCCAGCTACTTACCATTATTTGATCTTTGACAAGCCAATTAAAAACATTCAGTGGGGAAAAGATTCCCTATTTAGCAAATGGTGCTGAGTAAACTGGCTGGCAACCTGTAGAAGATTGAAACTGGACCCACACCTTTCACCATTAACTAAGATAGACTCTCACTGGATAAAAGACTTAAACTTAAGACACGAAACTATAAAAATACTTGAAGAAAGTGCAGGGAAAACTCTTGAAGGAATCATCCAGGGTGAGTATTTTATGAGGAGGACTCCCCAGGCAATTGAAGCAGTATCAAAAATACACTACTGGGACCTGATCAAACTAAAAAGCTTCTGCACAGCCAAGAACATAGTGAGTAAGGCAAGCACACGGCCCTCAGAATGGGAGAAAATATTTGCAGGTTATACCTCCGATAAAGGTCTAATAACCAGAATCCACAGAGAACTCAAATTTATTAACAAGAAAAGAACATGTGACCCCATTCTGGGGTGGGCAAGGGACTTAAAGAAAAAATTTCTCTAAGGAAGACAGATGCAAAATCTACAAACATATGAAAAAAAGCTCATCATCCTTAAACATCAGAGAAAGGCAAATCAAAACTACTTTTGCATATCATGTAACCCCAGTAAGAGTAGCCCACATAAGAAAATCTCAAAACCAGAAATGTTGGCGTGGATGTGGAGGAAAGGGCACACTTCTACATTGCTGGTGGGAGTGCCCACTAACACGTTCCTTCTTGAAAAATGTTTAGAGAATACTTAAAGACCTAAAAATAGACCTGCCATTTGATTCTATAATTCCTTTACTAAGCTTATACCAAAAGACCAAAAGTCACAATATAAGAAAGACATCTGTAGCAGAATGTTTATTGCAGCCCAATTCATAATTCCTAAGTCATGGAAGACGCCCAAGTGCCCATCGACCCATGAATGGACTAGCAAATTGTGCTACATTTATACCATGGAATACTATGCAGCCTTAAAGAAAGATGGAGACTTTACCTCTTTCATGTTTGCATGGATGGACCTGGAACATATTCTCCTTAGCAAAGTATCCCAGGAATGGAAGAAAAAGTATCCAATGTACTCAGCCCTACTATGAAGCTAAACTATAGCTTTCACATGAAGGCTATAACCGAACTATACCACAAGAGTATGAGGAAAGGACCAAGGA